>JAAIIK010000052.1:3772347-3783317 GCA_014706435.1 Silurus glanis | reverse complement strand
TATATATACAGTATTGTTCAAAATAATAGCAGTACAATGTGACTAACCAGAATAATCCAGGTTTTTAGTATATTTTTTATTGCTACGTGACAAACAAGTTACCAGTAGGTGCAGTAGATTCTCAGAAAACAAACAAGACCCATCATTTATGATATGCACGCTCGTAAGGCTGTGCAATTGGGCAATTAGTTGAAAGGGGTGTGTTCAAAAAAATAGCAGTGTGGCATTCAATCACTGAGGTCATCAATTTTGTGAAAAAACAGGTGTGAATCAGGTGGCCCCTATTTAAGGATGAAGCCAGCACTTGTTGAACATGCATTTGAAAGCCTGAGGAAAATGGGTCGTTCAAGACATTGTTCAGAAGAACAGCGTACTTTGATTAAAAAGTTGATTGGAGAGGGGAAAACCTATAAAGAGGTGCAAAAAATTATAGGCTGTTCAGCTAAAATGATCTCCAATGCCTTAAAATGGAGAGCAAAACCAGAGCGACGTGGAAGAAAACGGAAGACAACCATCAAAATGGATCGAAGAATCACCAGAATGGCAAAGGCTCAGCCAATGATCAGCTCCAGGATGATCAAAGACAGTCTGGAGTTACCTGTAAGTACTGTGACAGTTAGAAGACGTCTGTGTGAAGCTAATTTATTTTCAAGAATCCCCCGCAAAGTCCCTCTGTTAAAAAAAAGGCATGTGCAGAAAAGGTTACAATTTGCCAAAGAACACATCAACTGGCCTAAAGAGAAATGGAGGAACATTTTGTGGACTGATGAGAGTAAAATTGTTCTTTTTGGGTCCAAGGGCCACAGACAGTTTGTGAGACGACCCCCAAACTCTGAATTCAAGCCACACTACACAGTGAAGACAGTGAAGCATGGTGGTGCAAGCATCATGATATGGGCATGTTTCTCCTACTATGGTGCTGGGCCTATTTATCGCATACCAGGGATCATGGATCAGTTTGCATATGTCAAAATACTTGAAGAGGTCATGTTGCCTTATGCTGAAGAGGACATGCCCTTGAAATGGTTGTTTCAACAAGACAATGACCCCAAACACACTAGTAAACGAGCAAAGACTTGGTTCCAAACCAACAAAATTAATGTTATGGAGTGGCCAGCCCAATCTCCGGACCTTAATCCAATCGAGAACTTGCGGGGTGATATCAAAAATGCTGTTTCTGAAGCAAAACCAAGAAATGTAAATGAATTGTGGAATGTTGTTAAAGAATCATGGAGTGGAATAACAGCTGAGAGGTGCCACAAGTTGGTTGACTCCATGGCACACAGATGTGAAGCAGTTTTAAAAAACTGTGGTCATACAACTAAATATTAGTTTAGTGATTCACAGGATTGCTAAATCCTAGAAATAAAAATGTTTGTACAAAATAGTTTTGAGTTTGTACAGTCAACGGCATACACTGCTATTTTTTTGAACACACCCCTTTCAACTAATTGCCCAATTGCACAGCCTTACGAGCGTGCATATCATGAATGATGGGTCTTGTTTGTTTTCTGAGAATCTACTGCACCTACTGGTAACTTGTTTGTCACGTAGCAATAAAAAATATACTAAAAACCTGGATTAATCTGGTTAGTCACATTGTACTGCTATTATTTTGAACATAACTGTATTTTATGGATTTTTCCTGGGTTTTTCCGGTTTCACAAACTTCAAGCCAAAAAACTGAGCATCAAAACATTAGATACATTTAGATACAAGTCGTGGTAACGCGTCTGGGTCATGGGATAGCTCACTAACTCCAGTTGAAACAGAAATCGTATAAGCACAGACAGGTTTCCAAAACTCTTGCTTTTTTATTTTCTTGGCAATAGCGTTACGGGTTAGTCAAAGAAACTTAGAAATGAGCATCAGAAAATAATAAGGACGTATTCCTCTGTCTTGCACACATGCAGTAATACCGGAAAAAATGCGGCGGCAGGCTATTCCCAAAATGCGGCTCTGCTCTTAAAGGAGCCACAACATATTTCACCCATTACACCGTGTAACAGACACTGTCTTTCGTTAAAGCCTGTGTAAAGTTCATTAGTTTCAGTGTAGACACCTGCGGCTTATTTATGTTTAAAATAAAAATCTTTGTCAAATTCAGTGGGTGCGGCTTATATTTGGGTGCGCTTAATAGTCCGGAAATTACGGTAAATAAATTCACAGCACTATATGTTATTCATTGTATTAAACGCTGAGTCTGTGATTCTTTTTTTTTATTACAGTGGTGCACATGTTTTGAAGGGACATGGATTTTATGGGAACACTGCATTTGTAGAATGCATTTGGTTTTAATTTATTCAAATGTTCACATTCCCAAAAAATTCGCTCAACCCACATTTAAAGTCCCTGTGAAGGGTTGGGCAAAGATGCATCAAAATGCATTTTAAAATAAAATACCAAATCCCTTAACTTTAAGTTATTAAATCAATCAAAATAAACTATAAAATACAGCAGCCATGCCATGTATAAAGATACACTTCTTTATTTTTGTATTTTAAAAATACTAAGAAGAACTTACAAGGGAGCATAACATTTCTTCGCAAACCTCCACCAATTGGGATATTGGATCTGTTCCTTCACCAATACACCGACTCAGTTGAGTAAGTGCAGTCGTGCAATAAATCTGACACATGCAACCAGTTAACAGATCAAATATTCACATTTCCCTGTGATCTCCCAGATGAAAGTTACTTTTAAAGTAACCTACACTTTGATGTTTAACAGTTTGCGAATTATAATAATTGTATTCTAATGTAGTTAATTGGTGTTTGGTAACGAAGGGCTACTTTACATCAGCAACACTGAATCATTCATAAGAAGATGACTAATTTCACCTGAATTCATAACAACTAGTTTCTAGCTAATGAATCATTTGATTGTTAATCATAAATATAATAATATATGATGTGTCAGGCAGTTATTCATGCACTGGGATACAAAATCATGATCCTACTATACAGCTACTTCAATTAGGGTACAATATTCAGCAATCAAATATTTATTTATTAATCATTGGACACCTGGTAAATGCTGGCAGACTGCAGGTTTCTTACCTTCAGCACTTTCTTTCATATGGAGCAATTTTCTGTTCTGGTCTCAACGAAGTCTGTGCAAACTACTGAGCAGGCACCAATCAGAGGCCGCTTTTTTATGATGTCATCATGTAGCTCTTCTTACAAAGTATTTGACAGTATTTTAAAACTACAAAAATACAAAACACTAAAGTTCTTCGATATGAAATATGAACCCATTTCACCCAACCCTATCAAATCTTCTTCTTCTTCTTCTTTCGGCTGCTCCCATTAGGGGTCGCCACAGCGGATCATCCGTCTCCATACCACCCTGTCCTCTACATCTGTCTCTTTCACACCAACTACCTGCATGTCTTCCCTCACCACATCCATAAACCTCCTCCTTGGTCTTCCTCTTTTCCTCCAGCCTGGTGGCTCCATCCTCAGCATTCTCCTACCAATATAACTCATGTCCCTCCTCTGCACATGTCCAAACCATCTCAATCTCGCCTCCCTCACCTTGTCACCAAAACGTCCAACATGCGCTGTCCCTCTAATAAACTCATTTCTAATCTTGTCCATCGTCGTCACTCCCAACGAAAACCTTAACATCTTCAGCTCTGCTACCTCCAGCTCCGCCTCCTGTCTTTTACTCACTGCCACTGTCTCTAAACCATACAACATCGCAGGTCTCACCACAGTCCTATAAACTTTCCCTTTCATTCTTGCAGATACTCTTCTATCACAAATCACTCCTGTCACTCTTCTCCACCCACTCCACCCTGCCTGCACTCTTTTCTTCACTTCTCTAACACACTCTCCATTACTCTGCACTGTTGACCCCAGATACCTGAACTCCTCCACCTTCTCCACCTCTTCTCCCTGCAACCGCACCACTCCACTGCCCTCCCTCTCATTCACACACATGTACTCTGTCTTACTCCTACTGACTTTCATTCCCCTTCTCTCCATCGCATATCTCCACCTCTCCAGGCTCTTCTCAACCTGCTCACTACTCTCACCACAAATAACAATATCATCCGCAAACATCATAGTCCATGGAGACTCCTGTCTGACCTCGTCCGTCAACCTGTCCATCACCACTGCAAACAGGAAAGGGCTCAGGGCCGATCCTTGATGCAGTCCAACCTTCACCTTGAATCAGTCTGTCGTTCCTACTGCACACTTCACTGCTGTCACACTGTCCTCATACATGTCCTGCACCACCCTCACATACTTCTCTGACACACCTGACTTCCTCATACGATAACCCAACCCTATCAAATACAAATGACAAAATCCTCTTTTATATTTGAAACACATAAATACTGCCGATCCCTGCGTGTGAACTGTGTTGAAACATGCAGCAGTGTTTAAAGTGTTGATTCATTTTAATGCTACAGCATCCAAAGATATGTTTTACAGTTGTCAGGTGTCCCAGGCCTTTATTTAGTCCTTTATTCTCTTCTGCTTTTTTGAGAAATTTTGAGGAATTTTGGAAATGTTGTGTTATGTCTGTATATGAAGATGTGATCCACTTGCGGATCATCTGCATACATTTAAATTAGTCTACAAAATTGATTCAGCATATTTTCAGCATAATAACAGCATAAACAAACAAACAAAAAAAAGCTGTTTTAAATCAAATCAAATAATCTTAAGCATACTTCATCTTTTATGAAGTACCCTCAGAGATAAAATATCATCCGAGATAAAATACCCTCAGAGATTAAATACACTCAGAGATAAAATACCCCCAGTGATGAAATACCCTCTGATATGAAATATCCTCAGAGATAAAATACCCTCAAAGATAATATGCCCTCCAGGCTGAAAAACCCTCAGAGATAAAAAAAAAAAATACCTTCAGAGATAAAATACCTTCAGAGATAAAATACCCTCTGGGCTGAAATACCCTCAGAGATAAAATACCCTCTGGGCTGAAATACCCTCAGAGATAAAATACCCTCTGGGCTGAAATACCCTCAGAGATAAAATACCCTCTGGCTGAAATACCCTCAGAGATAAAATACCATCTGGGCTGAAATACCTTCAGAGTTTAAATGCCCTTCTGGCTGAAATACCCTCAGAGATAAAAAAAAAAGCCCTCAAGGCTAAAATACCCTCAGAAATGAAATACCTTCAGAGATAAAATGCCCTCAAGGCTAAAATACCCTCAGAAATAAAATACCTTCAGAGATAAAATGCCCTCCAGGTTGAAATACCTTCAGAGATAAAATGCCCTCTGGGCTGAAATACCCTCAGAGATAAAAGTTAGTCTCTATTGTATGTATACACAACTAGTGGCTATAGGCAAGCTGGCAAATATTTAGGATACGTGTCTTTTCATGTGTATGGTAAATTACTTGGGCAGAGTGGCGTGAGGTTTGTAAGTCACGCTTCCCAGCAGCTCTCTTGCCCCTCGTGGCTGTTGGTATGAGTGGCAGGGCAGCTGTTGATTGGCTGTTAAACTCCTACTGCCCTCGCCGCTGTGATTGATAGCCCTTTCTTGTCACTCTCTGTCACATCCTGAAACGTTTCCTGCAGTCTGGACACGACGGCTCACTGATGAGTTCTCTCTGACCAGGTCATCTACACCTCTTAATAACAGCTTTCTCGATCTGCTCCAGCATCGTTCAGAGCTGCTGGATTAAAGCCGGCTGGATCGTTTTAGGAACTGAATGACCTGTCGTTCAGGCAACTTACTCAACACTGTCTGTCTCTTTGGAAACAGGAAAACAAGATCAGAGCGTGACAGCTGTTTAAGATGATGTTCCTTTCAACCCGATTTAATGGAAAAAATGAACCAAAATGTCCTGCTGATGTTAACTATTATTCAGATGCTTTATACAGCTCAATTACTCACAGAACGCAGTTATTAAAGTATGTTAACTCTATAAAAGTAGATTCTAAGGAAAGAACCAGTTTTCTCTGAGCTCTTCGAACAAAATCATACACACTGGTGTTTAGTCCTTAGACTTTACATTGTCTGTTAAAAGTATGGAAATTCCTTGTGTTTAATGGATTTTGAGACACGAATATTCCTCATGCAACAAACTAGGTAAAGACGTGAAAATCGACTTCAGCATTTGCATAATTCAAATTTTTGAAACAGCACGATAGCTCTGATATTCGTAACTCACGTGTAAAAAATCTTAGCTATCTGAAATCAAATCTAATAAACTTGCTCTTTACTTTAGTTTTTGGGCCA
The DNA here is from genome assembly GCA_014706435.1 of Silurus glanis. NCBI lineage: Eukaryota > Metazoa > Chordata > Actinopteri > Siluriformes > Siluridae > Silurus > Silurus glanis. The sequence continues at coordinate 3,777,089 of JAAIIK010000052.1, read as the reverse complement.
ATTTTTTGCAAGATTTCCCCTGTTTGTTATTCTCTATTGCTTTTGCTTGGAATTTCGGAGTTATTTTTCGTATTATGTCAGTATGTGAAGATGTGTACAACTTGTGTGTCATTTGCATAATTGAAATTAGACTAGAAAATGGATTTGCACATAAACGCAATCCAAAAAAAAAACATTTTTTTTTTTCGTAATTCTGGAAAAACATCTTATAGCTGTCTCAAATAAGCATCTAATAAGCATTAAAATTTATTTGAGCTTTCTTCCTCAATGTGCTGCACTATTATGAAATAGCTATAACCCCCACACATACACACACACACACACACACACACAATACAAAATCACACACACCCCCTGAATAATTTCCCCTTATCTTAACTTAACTTAACCCTTAACTCTTAGATTTCTTACACCACTGCTTGAAATTTGCTTGAAAATCAGGCAAATCTTTCAAAGATTTATGCCCCACTGTGCATCAATAAAATACTGGCGATAATGTTTCACTTTGTTATTCTTCTTTGCTACCGCAAAGGAACCCTGGAATTGATTTTGCGTTGCGGCATATGAACTACTTGCAGGTCGTTTGCGCAATCTGAAATTAGGGCCTGAAATCTTTCTGTTAATTTATGTTTAAAGTTTGCTGTTGTTCACTGTCGATACACCTTGGACCGTTAGTGATAAAGTGTCGTTCTTTTGTATACTGTGTGTGTGGAAGCAGCATTGTTTCCAGGCATAGGCAAACTAGGCGGTCGCCCAGGACACAACCAGCTGGGGGTGAGGTCAGTGAGCGCCCCTGCCTTGCAACCTCCTTTACTCATTAAAATTATTTACCTGTTTTTTTCTGCTGAAGTTAAATGTACAGTATGTGTTTACATACTTAAAATCATTGCAATTTTGCAATGATTATTAAATGTGTTTAATCTTTTTTATGAAAGTTTGTATAGAGTGGTGGAGGGCCATTTGGGGGTGACAATAGGAATCTTGCCTAGGGTGCAAAAAAGACTAGAAAAGGCCCTGTGTGGAAAAATGACAATAAGGCTTAAGTTGAGTTGAGTTGAGTTGAGTTGAGTTGAGTTGAGTTGAGTTGAGTTGATTTTTCAATTGCTCTCAGGTAATATGGCTATGGGTTGGATTCAGAGTCTAAAAAAATGTATTGCAACAATATATATATTTTTGAATGCAGGGAAAGTGAGTAATATTCAGAGTCAGGTTAGACCCATGCTTAAGTCGAATTTCTCAACTCAACTCAACTCAACTCAGAGTAGATAAATACATTTTTTTAGACTCTGAATCCAGCCCATAGCCATATTACCTGAGAGCAATTGAAAAATCCTGTCAGGCAATTTGAACAAATAATGTGATATTCAGCTCATTTACCCAAAAACACACACACACACACACACACACACACACACACACACAGCCAAATGATTCTCTCCGCTCCCTGTTTATCCAGAGTGACTCATTCGCTAATTTGCTGGTCGCCACCAGTTCATCAGACTGCGTTTTGGCACTGACACAGCTCCATCTGCACTGGCATCCAATTTAGAAAACACAACTACAGTGAGACTTCGGATCGGTTCCACGTGATATCCCGCATATCCAGTTTTAAACCAAGCTTCAAAATTCTACTGTCATTGGTAAATTAGAGCTGTCAGTCACAGAGCCAGCTCTTAACAAGACTATCGGCTCGCTTTAAGTGCGTTTTTTTTTTTGCCAACCATTAACATGGTTTAAATTTGAAAAAGTGCTTTAATTAGAGCCATGGTTCTCGAGACATGGTTCAGTGACCCCCAGGGATTCCTGTGGTATAAGCAGGAGGTCAGAGGTTTTATTAGTCTTATTTTTCACTGATGATCCAGTGGTGGAATGTTGTTATGTAGAAATTGTAATTATAAGCCTAATGGACTGGTCAGTTTAAATTGAATGGGTGGAAATTGTAATAACTTAAAAAAAATCAAAACAACAGAAATAATGGCACCTTGACTTTTGATGTACAAAGACATTGTTAAAAAAGGGAAAGATTCAAGTATAAAATCTGATTGGCTGAAGGAAGCCATTTAAAAATCCCCAATACAAGGACTGCATTCACGGCAAATTCAAAATCTGGGATTGTTTTTTTTAAAAAATTTTTTATTAAATATAGATTTCAAATAAAAAATTTAATATTTATGACTCAGAAAGCTAATGTTTCATATTTTAAATATTTGCTATTTAAGCTTCTTTACTATTTGTAGGCCCCTATTCAATATAAGCAATTTTGTGATATCGAATGTATCAAGGTCAAATTTTCATCATGTCCAATCTCGGCTATTGAAGCACGTATTCAGCCAGCACTCCGAAGCATTTGGTCTAAAGGTTTTCACACAAAAAGTGTCCCATCACTTCCAGCTCGAGTGCACGTTCTTGTCACCTCAAAAAAAAAAAAGGGGGGTGGGGGGGGGGGAGTGAGAGATTGGAAATTCTAAAATAGTTGAAAATACTTTTCACTCGAGTTGTCGGTATTAGAATGTATCATGAAAATTGTTGTATTGAATTTAAAAAGAGTGCAAAATAGAAACGCTGGGGCTCCCGGATATTTTGGAGACCACTGCACGTGTGTCATTGAATTCTGAATGAATGCAGCGGGTTTAAACAAAAAGAAATAAAGAAATAAGTTACATCCAAGCCAGGGGGGGGTTTATCCATACAATATCCAAATCTTTGCTTAAAATGTTGCTTAGCAACCAAAACTGACTGTTAATTGCAAACTGTTATTGCCAATATCCTTAATAATAACTAGTATTGACTACATGGACAAAAGTATTGGGACACCTGACCTTTGCAGACGTATGTTGTTCTTTCCCCAAACTGCTCTATAGGATGCCTCTGAATGCAGTAGCATTACATTTTCCCTTTGAACTAGTAGACCATGAAGATATAGTTTACATGGTCTGGAGTAGAAGATCTTTAGTGGCCTGCTAAAGAGCTCTGAACTCAACTCAAATGAACACTTTTGAGATGAATTGGAACTCTGATTGCACACCCCCCAGGCCCCCTCACCTCGCTTACATCAGTAGCTGATTTTACTAACACCCTCGTGGCTGAATGAGCACAAATATCCACAAGCGTACGCTAAAATCTAGTGCAACATTTACAGCATTCAGCAGACGCCCTAATCCAGAGCGATTTCGAAAAGTGCTTTTGGGAACATTCTCCCAAAAGAGTAAAGGTGCTTATAACAGCAAATGAAGACTAAATGTGGAATGTGTACATACTAATCTAATGGTCAGGTGTCCACAAACTTTTGACCAGAACGTGTTGATATTTTTATTTATATTTTAAGAAATCTACGTCGCAGGCTACACGTTCGAAAAGTTGTATCATGCATATTTTGTATTTTTTTATTTATTTTTTGTATCCTGCATATATTATTTAAAAATAAAAAGCCGGCTTGGCGAACACCAAAGCCTTATTATATTCTATTGTATTATGTTGTAAATTCTATTCTATTTCCCTATTCTATGTTTATTCTTTCATTTCTTTATGTCATGAGCGAGTTGGAAAGCATTTAAATGCATCATAGTGTATTTGGTTATGCATGTGACAGATAAGAATATCATATTATTATTATCTAATATACATATTAGTATAATGATAATCATATTTAATTGCTACACTTTAACTCAAAAATAAAAACATGGTTTGAGATTTGATAGAAAGCAAAAAGGGAAAATCAGAAGTTCCTGCTCTTACCAGTAGAGAGCACTGCATCTCCAGACTAAAGAAGAACCTTATTGATACCATGTGATGCTTTTGTTTCTAGACAAACTCTAAGAGATCGATGTATTTTTTACAGGATGCTAGTGGCTCAGCTACATGTAAATGTCTTTTTATTTGTTTGCAAACATGCCAGGTTTGATGCTTTTACTTGTGTCAAGAAAAGATCTCAGCTTATGAGATGGTATGAGGTAGTCGTAGAATATATTTCATCTTATACCCATCAAGAATGCAATAAATTATAAAAGAAAATCTTATAACTGGTGTTCAGTGTGTTGTTTGTTTTGCCAGGTGAAATTTCTTCTGGGAATCAGTCATCGAAAGTTGAGTGGTTTCAGTCTGCTATTAAAATACCCAGGCACTTTCAATCCGGTGTGAAACCTGGCCGTGAAACTCTCAGGTGTTTGACGCCCACCGTGCTTGGAAATGACTCGAACACATCACCCTGTCACGGCACGCCGCAGCCACCCGGGCTTGTGCGAAAGCGTACGCTGTAGACGTGTGTGCACCGACGTTCACCTTGTGACAGCGGCGGGTCAGATTGATGAGGCGTTCGGGTAGGACGGAGGCTGCATGAGAGCTCCAGATGGCTCATTACTACTGACAGCAGTGAGTTTTATCCCCTGCTCGGCTAAAGGTCACGCTGGCCGACATTTCCGAGAGCGCAGAGCATCCACAAGTCTTTCTGGAGACGGATTACAGCGATGTACGTTACGAACACAGAGGAGAGAGAAATGTAAACATTTTAGCATTGATATCAACTTTCATTGTGCAGGATCTTAGAGTTACAATTCTATAATACAATAAAAGTGGGAATACATCGTCTACTGTCTGGTTCGATCTTTTGACAGATGTGTTGACCTTATTTACAGACATGAAAACTACAGTATATGTCTTACATATGACCTTCCCACTGTAAAAAGCGATACATACTGTACACACACACACACACACACACACACACACACACACACACACACACA
>JAAIIK010000052.1:3752237-3760540 GCA_014706435.1 Silurus glanis | reverse complement strand
ATCTATCTATCTATCTATCTATCTATCTATCTATCTATCTATCTATCTATCTATCTATCTATCTATCATCTATCTATCTATCAAATACATTTCATTCTATCCCAGTCAATTAGTATCTATCTGTCTCACATTTTCCCTCCCCTTCTTGTCATTCCTTCCTTCCTTTCCTTCTTTCCTTCATTCATTCATATCTATCTATCTATCTATCTATCTATCTATCTATCTATCTATCTATCTGTCTGTCTGTCTGTCTGTCTGTCCGTCCGTCCGTCCGTCCGTCCGTCCGTCCGTCCGTCCGTCCGTCCGTCCGTCCATCTATCTATCTATCTATCTATCTATCTATCTATCTATCTATCTATCTATCTATCTATCTGTGTATGCATGTGTATGTATTTACTGTAGTTATGTATAATATGTATTTATCTGTTTATTACATTGATATATCTACCGCTTGCAGCTCGGCTGTTCAGGTTGACTTTTCCACTGTAGTTTCAGATTCCTGTTCTTGTCTGATTGGAAAAAGTTTTTTGAGTTGCTTTTCTGCTTACCACATTTATAAAGAGTGGTGATTTGAGTTACTGTACAGTTTGCACTTACAGAGCTGCCACTCACTGGATTTGTCGCAGTTGTGGCAGTTGTTTGTCACATTTAAAGGCTATCGCAAAATAGTGTGTGCGACTAAAGCCTGTTCTACCCAAGCACAAAGTCCCAGTGATGTTTCCGTCTTTCTTTTCTTTCATTTTAAGGTCTGTTTTTTTGTTTTTATTAGGACTATTTCAGGAATATATCCAGGATGAGACTGCAGTTTGTCACAGTGCACCATGTTTGCACAATTTGGTACTGGGAAAGTTTAGCTGGGCCAGATCATCTATGGGCAGGTTTCTGGGAAGTGGGAGGAAACCAGAAAACCCTGAGGAAATCCACAGAGATACGCAAAGCAGATGTGATAGTATCCCAGGCTTTGGAAAGATTTCATGCCGTATGTAAAATATTTTTTCTGAACTCGATATTGATTGTTTAAAACATTTACATGAAATTTATTGTGAGATTCATTATTGATTCTTTGTTGTTAGTTGCTTTGTTAGTTCTGTTAGTGTTCAACTGTTGGTTGGATTTGTACTTAAATGTAATCAGATTTCTCGGAAGAACAACCTTAGAGCCTTGAGTACTTTTTTGTGTTTATATACACACACACACACACACACACACACACACACACACACACACACACACACATATATATACACTAGCCCTTAGAGACTTGTTCACGCTCCTGGCTTATCCGACCTCTTACCCGCGCGAAACAAAAACCCAGAATGCATCACTCCACCTCCACAACTCGCTGGGCAAATAAGTCCTTACAGATGTAAATGCCAAATTTGAATGTCTTATTCCAAAGGCTGTGTTTATTCGAACGTGCACAAGTGATTCCGTTGTGCTTCTTATGACTCGAACGCTTTCTCACTTTCACCTGAACTGCTTTTAACCTTTCATTTGAGCCGGCTCGAAAATTTGCAGCCATTGTACATGTCAGCACAACATCTCATCCAGACTCGTGTACAGTAATTGAACCCCTGATCTAGACACATAATCCAAATCATAATCCTGACTAATTATAATTATTATAATTACACATGATGATTGTAATTATTTATATAATGCCTTACATCGAAATTGCAGTTTAAAATGCTCACTGGTGTGTGCAAGAATAGAGCTTGACGTACAGTAAAATAAATAAATAAAAATCATACGTTTATAGCAAAGGAAGCCCTGACTTGCCACTTTATTATGAACACCTGTAAGCCGGATTATTTATGAGACAAATTAATCAGACCATCAAGTGGCATCAAAACACCACATGAAATCAGATATACAGTAAGTCAAGGAATCGAAATATCAGAATAAGGGAAATGTGATCTCTTTGACATGGTTGTCAGTGACACATTGAGAGGATTGAATATTTTCGATACACATAAAAGGTCAGTAACATCATTGAGTATAAAAAGAGTACATTCAAGAGTTCCTTTTAGAAGGAAAGATGGATAGAGGTTCACCAATTTGTAATAAATTTCATCTACAAATTGTGGAAAAAAATTCAGAATAATGTTCAATCACATACAATTGTGAAGACTTTGAATATCTCATCATGTACAGTACATATCTTCAAAATGTTTTAAGAATCGAAAAAAATCCCTGTGTGCTAATGGTAAAAAAATCAATATTTGATGCCTGTGATCATCGGGTTATCAGGCGGCACTGCGTTAAACACTTTCATAATTCTTTAATGGAAATCACTGCATGGGTTTAGAAACAACTCTTTGTCTGTGAACACAGTTCATTATTTCATTCATAAATGCAGGCAAATCTTTATCATGCAAAGAAGAAGTCATATGTAAACATGATCCATAAATTCCACCATCTTTTCTAAGTCAAAGCTCTTTTATAATTGGATGTAAAATGCAAAACTGTTGTCAGATGAATTGAAATTTGAAATTATTTTTGGACACTGTGTCCTCTGGCTTATTAATAGTGCTCAGTTCAGAAGCCTGCATCTCTGAGGGGTATGCATTATTGCTTATGGAATGTGCAGCTTGCACATCTGGAAAGGCAGCGTTTTACACCTGGTACAGGTTTTTTAGAGCAGCATACGCTTCGATCCAGATAAAAAAAAATAATTCCAGGGCAGGTTTTTAATATTTCAGCAAGACAATAATAAATTGCATACTGCATTTATTATAACAGCATGGCTTAATAGTAGAAATGTCCATGTGCTAAAAATAGCCTGATTGCCCTCCATACCTTTTACAAATTGAAAACATTTGCCACATCAAAAAATGAAAAATATGACAAAGAAGACCCAGGACTGTTGAACAGATGGATTCCTATATTAGACACATTTTACACACTGTCCCAATTTTGTGAAATTGTGGTTGTAATAATAATTAACTATTATTATTATTATTATTATTAGTAGTAGTAGTAGTAGTAATATATTTTTTTTTGTACATTCTTAGTAATAATCATTTATTGTTATTTATTTTGATTATGTCAGTGCCACCATATGTGCAGATATACAGAGGAATCAAAATACCATTTCTCTCTTATATCAATTCTCAGTTATTTCAATCATTTTTATTTTATGTTGATGTAAAACAAATTATAACAGGTGTATGTATTTTTATTTTTTATTAATAAAATTGTGATTTATTTATTATTTTAACCTATAATGTGTTTACTTAGGTTACATGACATAACATACTTGAAGCTTAGTTTTTATTCATACTTATGATTCATAAAATGACATTAGGAGCTCAAGTACATAAACAAACTACCAGTAAACCCTCATGAATGAGTTCCAGATTTTTAGGAGCTTCAAAAAAAAAGGGAGCTTGCTTTCTCCCTTGTTTTTTGTCCTTCCTTTTTTTCCCACTTCTACTAAGCCATCATTGATGACCTTAAAAACTCTATTTGGAACACACCCTGTCAGACATTCAGAGGTGTAGTAGAAGTTGCCAAGCCGTTACAAGCTTTCAAAACAGCAGCACAAGTAAACACAGTGAGCCGAAATCCTTTTCTAGTTTGTGTAATTTGTGTCTGTTCCATTTTTTTTGTTTTTCGGATAATTGAGTAAAACAAAGTATTTATCAGTCTAGTCAGCATGAGGGAAATTTAATCTTGTAGTTAAAAAAAAAAAAAAAAAAAAACCCAGCCATAGTAAAATTAGCACTGTAGATGTAAATGTCAACAGAGGAGAATATCGTGCTAAAGATATTTACGCTGCTTTGTATTAGCATTTAGTATTCACTGATTTGGTGCTTGGAAAGTGTTGCAATGCCATATTCTTTAATCCAGAATTTATAAATAGATTCTATGCATTCAAAAAATTTGCTATTTTGTTCGTAGCCAAACCCTGACTGACACTTTTCCAGAACTTTCCTCAGAACCTTATTTCATAGTTCCTTTAAAAAAAAAAAAAAAAATACACTAAACAAAAGAAATTCCTGACCACCAAATTTAGCAAATCATGTGGCCGTGTGCACTCAATGCTTTATAAAATAGGTGTTTTATTGAGATCATGTTACATACAGGTAGACTTGATTTCGTTAATCGTGCGACTCTTTAATGACATTGACCCTGCTGACATTTTAAATCTGTACTACTGTTAATGTCTCACCTTTTTCTGTCATTTTGTATATATATTTTACAGCATAATATTTTTTATACTTCTATTTTATACTTCGTAGTTTATACTTTTATACTTTATATTTTTATTACATTTTTTATTATTATATATTTTTTCATTTATTTTCTATTTCTATTTGTTCAGTATTGGACAGTGGTAAAAAGCATTTCACTACACAGGGTTTCTGCTGGCTCTTAAAAAGTTTAAAAAAAAAGGTCTAAAATCTAAATTTTACGCCTTGAAACTTCTTAAATTCGGTGTTCAAAGTCTTAAATAATTATATATGGATTTGAATTTTCCGATGTCCACGTAACGCGACCTTGGTGTTTTAGTTCGCTAGTCCATATATAATTCTCTGTATTACAACTACAAGTGAGACCAATATGCAAACAGCCAATCAGCTTCTTGGCTGAGAATCTCTTGGATTGTACCACAAATGTAAAACGGATTTTATTTTCGTCTGTTTTCGTCTATTTTCGTGATACGTGGATTACAATTTTTTTTATTCAGGATTTGGTTCAGGCTAGTTCCTAACAATGTATTTGTGTGTTTTTGACATCATGATATACGTCTTAAATTTCACTAATAATGCTCTTAAAAGGGTCTAAAAAAATGTTTACATTTGACTTGCTACATGCTACATGTCGTACTCTGTATGAATGTGTATGTGACAAATATCATTTGATTTTGATTTGGGGGGGTTTTCAGCAATTAGGGTAAATACTTACAGTATGCAATCACAACATTTAAGAAAAAATACGTTCATTTCAGTATATTTTATTAGCACACAACAAATATTCCTTCACGGCTGGCCCATAAAATAAATTCCTTACACATCATATTTCTTGTGGCTCGCTTGAGGTGAAAAGTGTCATTTTCCCCTTTTTCTCTGTTTCTTTATTGTCAAAAACAAGGTGACAAGGGCAGGCATGGCAGTGTATCAGTGTGAGCTATTGTTAGCTACAGCAGTATCCTCCATACTGCTGCTGCTACCTGACCAATGTGAAATCCATCAGCGAAGCATCCATTCGTGTAACGTGGCGAGAAGTCATTCCACCTGAGAAATTTATCTCTCCGAGCCCTTCGTGTTATTTCAAGGCGAGATTAATATCGTAGTCGCCGTCTCTGCTGTGAATTATAAAAGAGGGCATCCTCAGGCAATGCGAAATATGCAAGAAAAGAACAAAAAAAAAATCCCCGGAATAAAAACGTGTGTTTTTGTAATATGCCACATGAACCGTGACCGACATACCATCCTGCAGCTCTCCAAACTGTTATAATGTCAACAGCAAGCATATGTGGGCCTGTGTCGCGGCCTGTTTTCTAGCAACATGGTTTTTATAGGAGTCAGCTGAACATTTGTATCAGGAAGTAAACGGAGCAGACAGGTTCCTGACAACATGTTTACGTGTGCAAGGCTTCCGTTACGCCTTCGGGGAAATTAATGCATAAAAGAGTTTCCCTTTAGACGTATTAAAGACTCACAGCTGTTCGTGATCAGAGTCATATTTTTTTAGGGGTTTTGATCGTAGCTGTAGTACAATCCAGAAAATATCGGAAACGATTTTTTTTTTTTTGAAGAAATTTGAAGAAATCGCTGAAGGCATAAATTAACAGCTACATGCATAATACAAAATACATTTTGAGCTGTATATAATAAATACATCCATCTTATTACATCGATTAAGTCCAATCCAGTGGATTCTGGAGGTCAGGGCGTCCATTAACAGATCCCTTGTCACTGTGATGCATGTTATTGCACATTACATGCGTTTTTTCATATAAATTATAAACAGATACAGGTAGCGCCTAACTTAGGATGGAGATGCGTTGCAATGATCTCATCGTGATTTGAAAATATTGGAAGTCTAGACATGGCCTAGCCTACTCAGGAGTTTCTCAAGAATACTAATCAGTATGGTGAAGCATACAGCAAATTACAGTCTATAATTTAGACAAACAGAACAATTTACAGTACCATAATGTATTAAAAGTTTCAGCGGGCACGTGGACGAGTGAAAGTTTTGCGAGTGGAGGGTGAAGATGGATGCGCTCTGTTACAGTGTCCGACAACTCTGATCAAAAGGAGCTAAAATTGGGCTTTGAAACACCAAAAATACAGAAAAAAACGTGCTCTAACAACGAAACAACTGAACTCTGTTGACGACTGGCACGAATAAAGCATCTCACAAGGTGGGACATGTATAAATCAGTGCAGCAACTCAACGTATCGTTTTGTTTTCCTGTCTCTCAAAGCTTTAAATATTGTACATTTTGACGTATCGCTATCGTAAGATCGTTAAATCTTAAGTCGAACCACCTTAACTGGGATTTTCTGTATTTTAAATAAACTATCTGTACTGAACAATGTTCACTATCTGAGCGCTTTATTAGAAACGTGACTAATACTATTCATTATATTATAATATTATAATAACTAATACTCTGTATATGGAAACACCAATTCATTGCTACACTTCCTCCACTGGCTTCCTGCATCTGATTTAAAACACTGATGTTCTCCTACAATGCCAAAAACAGACTAGCCCAGTTCCACCTCAGTACTTATTCCACCCAGCATTGCGCCTCGCTCCCTCTGATCCTCAACCACTGCTCGACTGGTCCCACCATCTCTCAGTGTACAAGGAAGACAAGCTTCATGATTCTTCTTTGTTCTGGCACCCTGGTGGTGGAACGAAATTCCATGTGATGTCCAAACAGCTCTAGGAGTCTCTAGTCAACTCTTCCACCAATACTTAATTTAGCTTCTTCTATTAAAAGAAACTTTTCAAACTATTTTCTTTCCCATCAGCTTTCTAGACTTACTGATATATAGGCTTCAAAGCACTGCTGTCAGTTGTTCTGGATGAGGACATCTGCCAACTCCAAGAATATCAAAGTATTTGGTAGGACCTGTTTTCCTCTCGGAACTGCTTTAATTTGGTTAATTTGGTTTATCTGAGATTCTTTTCCATGTAGACATGATTGCTTCATGCAGTTCCTGCAGATTTTCAAGTTTATGAAACCAGTTTGAGATGGTTTTTGCTTTGTCATTTGGTGCATTTTGATGCATACAATATGACAAGATAGTATTCCCCACACCGTTACTTCACCTCCACCAGCCTGGACTGCTCTCACAAGGCAGTTTGTGTCCATGGATTTATACTATTATACTACCTTATTGTGATCCTATTATCTGTGTACATCAGGAGAAATCAAGATTTATTGGACCAGGTTAAGTTTCCAGTCTTCAACTGTCCAGGTTTGGTAAGTCTGTGCCCACTGACTTACAGCGTTTTGTTCTTGGATGACATAAGGGAATCCTGAGATGGTCTTCTGCTGCTCTAGCTTAACTGTCTCATAGTTTGATGTGCATTCAGAAATGTTTTTTTTCTTTCTGCTCAATACAATTGTACAAAGTAGTTATCAGAGTTGCCGTAGTCTTTCCTTTAGCTTGAAGAACTCTACCCATTTTCATGTCAATCTCTCTCATTAACAAGGTGTTTCCATCTGCAGAACTGATGCCCACTGGATGTTTTTTCTTTATTGCACAATTCTGAGTACACTCTAAAGCCTTGTGTGTAAAAATCCCCAGAACAGCAGTTAGAGAAATACTCAAAACAAACCCATTGGCAGCAGCAATCATGCCAATCATACCATGGTGGTGTGAGCAGGATGTTCCTAATAAAGTGTTCAGTGAGTGCATATTGACGCATATTGAAACAGCCCAAAGTTTGATAGCAAGTGTGTCAGTGAGAAGGAGTAAGACGCTTCGGAATATATTGACTGATATAATGTAACGTGTGTATTACTGAAAATACTAACATTGAAATGCTGAAAATGTTTGCCCTGGTTATTTTATATATTTTACATAAAAAAAAACACACAGGAAACCAGTATAAGTTAAATACAAAACACAATATTTTAACATGATATCAGAACACATATACGGTGATAGTTTCTCCAGTTATTCAGTTGGTGACCCTTGAGATCCTTTAATTATTTTCCATCAGTTTAGCCATTTGTGACCCCAAATATTCAAAGCTTTTATTTCAGCACACTGAATCAACAGAAAGCTAAATGTGGATTGGAAACTTGTGCATTAATTTGAACATTTTAG
>JAAIIK010000052.1:3729737-3749737 GCA_014706435.1 Silurus glanis | reverse complement strand
TATTACATCCTCTTGTTCCTTTGTGTCTCCTGGGTTGTAGGAAAATCACGGCGCTTTTAGCACCCGCTTTGTGAGGTTTTTGTAGAACGAGCTTTTTTTTTTATTTTTTTGCCAAGTGCCTCCTTACGCTCCTTAAGCCGTTCACCTCTGCCCCGAAAGCTTTCACTGCTTTTTTTTTTCTTTCTCCTCTAATTAAAGATCCTCTGCTTTTGTTGTTGTTGTTTTGTTGTTGTCTCGTTGTGTCTTTTGTGCATCTCGTTTAATGTTAAACGCTACAGAAAGGTGTATCTGTTGCAGCTCTGTTCAGGAAGAACGGACTCTGGGTTCATTAGGACTTTTGCGCAGGCGGGTCTTTGTGCGACGAGCGTTTCAGGTTGGGGGTTAAATCTACATTGTTCGATGTGAGAGTGGGAAAAGAGACGAAGGGAGACCGGTGATGAAGATGAGTTACAGTTTGTTGCACTTAAACAGGTTTTTTTTTTGGTTGTTATTTGTGTTACTTGTGTATGGCAGGTGCTTTTATCCAAACACAATCCAAACCCACAGCTGTGCACATGAGGGTGAAGGTAAAGTTTTGTGTGATATGTATAAAAAAATGCATCACGAAATACAAACGTTGCATTGAATTTTTTTTTCTTCTTCTTTAAAATGTCGGAAAAAAAAAAACGGCGAAAAGGAGCAATTATTTCAAAAATATTCTCCCTGCAAAAGCGTAGCATTGTAGCAGAATCGATCGCCATCCTGATGTTATATTGTGACGTACTCGTTCCGCAATGTAACGTTTTCACGTTCTGGGTAAACAATTGTGGTGGCACAAGGTCGAATGTTGTAATAGCTTAAGTTCGTATAGACAAATGACAGCTATCATGTGAATATACTGATAAAAATAGGAGAATTTCTGTTATTTATTTGGATTTAGAATGAGCATGTTTTGGCCTCAATATAAATATATATTTTAATATTACAATAAGAACTCGACTGGTGAAAATCTGAATGGAAGTCCCTATGGTTTTCCTATAATAGTGTGAAAAACAAAAAACATCCAGCTGCAGGTGGAAAGACTAGGCGTTCGAGCTGACAGGAAACCGTTTTTTTTTTAATTGACAGGAAGCACGTGGTAACACAGATAACCGCTCTTTACAACCACGGTGAGCAGAAAAGCATCACAACATTCCCAATCTTAAGGCAGACAGGCCACAAGATCAGGAAGGCCTCAATCGTGTCAACTAAGACAGAGGAATCCAAGGCTAAAACCTCACCCGACGTTTTCCCAAGCGGTCCGAGAAACCCGTCTATAACCAACCGCGCAAAAATAAATCTCTATTACCATCCTCTGATCTAACGCAGCGATGTTTCTGATCCCGGAGCACGTGGTAATTATTCCCTCTGATTTACTTTTTTGGAATTTTAATAATTATCCTGCCCTACTTTTGTAGCCCAAGGCTAAAATTCAGCAGCTTTATTGATTCGCACTGATGTTTTTGTTTTTCGGGGATTTTTTCTTTTTCTTTTTTCGGTGCTCGAACACGCGCCGAATTTAATCATGGCGAGATCGGTTGGGGTGCGGAGCGTAGCGAGGTGCAAAAAACGAAGCCCCGGGAAGACACGGATGAGTCTTGAAAAAAAAAAAAAACAACAACAAAAACAACAAAAACGCGAGGAAGTAGAAACGCGGCTGAGCTTTTTTGCGCGTCGAGGCACGGCGGCTTGATTGCACGACTAGCACAATTACTTCTGCTTTCCACCCAAGCTGCGAGTCAGACGTCGGAGGCCCAGTTTGAGACGTGTTTTTGCAAAACTCCTTCCATGACGGTAATTACTCCCCCTCGCTGGCAGCGTCGGCGGATGCATTTTTTAGGTGTTGTTCTGTAATTAGTTGATTTAAGGATTTTGGAATATGAGCTCGGCGCACTCGTCAGCGCCGGTGTTTGAAAGCAGAGTAACCGAAGTCTAATTACTCGTGATATTGGTTTTATAGGTATTCCCCATCACTGGTTAGAGAAGACCATGCAATTAGGTGCAGTCGTTTATTACACCTCGCATTTCATTTGGCGGAGTTTTATGGCAGCCCTGAGAGTAATTCCAGGAGGAATTATTGAATACCTCGATTGCGTCGATTTTTTTTTTCCCCCTTCGTCTCCTTTCTCCTTCCCGTCCGACTTGTTCCTTTTCTCAGCAGGGATTTGTGTGCAAAATAATTCATTTTTATGCGCTCACGTGCGAACGTGCGAGGTGCTGAATGCGCAACCCGATCTCAGGCTAAATTCACACAGGAATGATTTTTGTTGGCTTTCGCAGCACTGAAGTCATAAGAAAAGCTGCGAAAGCCATCTTAAGGCCGAGCATAGCTTTTCTTACGAGCTGGCTTGGGCAAATTTTGACAAATTAGCATGTCTGCGATGGAACTTGGAACTTGAAGACTTGTATTTTCACCATGTAGGAATGCACAAAGTGAAAGGTTTACCTTTACTCATGAAATAGTTGCATTTAATAATTTATTTATTAATTTGCACTCATAAGGCCTTCTTACTCCATGAAGTGTAAATGATGTACAGAAGTATAACAATCCTTTTTTTTTATTTTTTTTTTTTTATGAATATGATAGATAAAAAAAAATCCTTTACAAAAATAACTCGTCCACACTGACACGTCTGAAAACGAATCAGTCCCTCTACTGTGCACGTGCACAAATGTGAGAAACGTTTGAATCTGCATCGTGTCTCTTTGAATTGATGCAGCAATGTCAAGGAAAAACACAGGGTTTTGTAAGTGTACAGTTAAAGAGATGGAGATGTTTATGCGAATAACCCAAAAACGATAAATTTGCAACGGCAGGACGGAATTTTGGCCTGGGAATCATCCAACATTTTTTTGTTTTGACTTTCAGTTGAACGGGTAGCACGAGTGCATCACATGACTAAAAATAAGTCGTTGTGTTCGAATAGTTTTTCTCGGTACGCAATTCAACACGAAAAACAACGTTTTCCATTTTTTCAACTTAAAAAAATTATAAATATTTATTTTTTTAAATAAAACAAATCCTGGACAAAATTTCTCTGGATGAACATGGACATGGTTTATTCATGAGTCTATTTATGTCCCATTGAAAAAAGACTCTTCATGAAACTTTAACCACAAAGTTGGAGGCACACAATTGTATACGATGTCTTTGGATGCACCATTAAACTTTACCTCCACTTGAACTTGACCCAAACCTGTTCCAGCTTGACAGTACTCCTGTACATAAAGCCAGCTCTATCAAAATTTACTTTATATGAGGTGAAGTTGAAGATCTTGAGTGGCCTGCTATAGAGTTCTGACCTCAACCCTATTGAACACCTTTGGGATGACTTGGAACACCCCAGGCCTCTTTACCTCACCTAAATCAGTACCTGACTTTACTAACACCTTAGTGTCTGAATGATCACAAATCACTACAAGCAAAATCTAGTGGAACATCTTCCTAAAAGAGTGGAGATTATAATTGCAGTAAACGGGGGACTAAATGTGGAATGGGATGTTTAAAAAGCACATGAATTTATAGTCATGTGTCTACAAACTACAAAGTGAAAGACAGAAGTGTCTTTTACAAGACATATTTCACATAAAAATCAGTTTTTACGTACAAAAAACAAAACATTTGTTTGAGCAGTGTACCTCAATACTATATAAAATGGGATTCCCAAAATTTCCCAAAAATCCCAAACGTTTCCTGAAGATCAGTACAAGAAGGAAATTCTCTCATGAAAGAAAAAAAAACACACACTTCAAGTAAATCAATAGAATGTCAATAATGTCCTACTAACATTAGCATGAAGGCTAGTTTCTCCCATGTCCACAAATGCTTTCCTTCTTCAAGTCTTTCAGAGTATTTTTCACAGCTAACTGCTACCACAATTATGGAATCTCTGCAGGGGACCATGTTTGGACCGAAAAAGATTTGAGTGGATGTATCGAAAATACAAGTGGCTTACCGTTTTAGTGTCTGTTATATGATTAGTACTGTTTTAAAGCATGGAATAGATGTACGATGACTATTTTATGACAAAACCTGTGGAGAATTATATTATATTTATGATTATCAGCAGTAATAACAGTAGACTCATTTCCCAGCTCCTCTCATTGTCTGTCTTTGCACCCGGAGCTCAGCTGGGCGTTATATATCCCCCATGCTCGTGTGATGAGCACAGCTCAGCGCCAATCTCATTTGTGCCCGGCGTGAAAAAAGCAGCCTTGCCAGGCACTGACTTGTCCAGCCCCCGTGCCCACAATGCAGGCAAAGAGCCTTAACAGTTGGCACCCCGACTCCGAATCAGAAGCTGCCAAGTTACTGCGCCCGTGGCCTCGTTTTGCCACCTGCCAAAGGAAAGCCAAATGCTGCAGAATGATAAAGCAGGAACCTTGGACCAGTGCCTGTTTTACCGGACCCGGGAATGAAAGGTGATGGTTTGGCACTTCGTTCGACCTGCCATGTTTGGCACTCGGCGAACAATTTGATCCGGAGGAAGGCAGCCCACCGAAAGCCTCCAGTGAAACCTGTAGAAAGCAGCGCGAGCCCGAGAACGTTCCCCACTCCATCGGTTTTGGCAAGCAGCTCCGCGATTCCGCCCGAGTGATTGATTTCAGAGTTACAGTGTTGGTATTGGATTCCTGCGACGAAATTAAATACAAATCCGCTGTGAAACGGCTCTAACGTTCTGAGTTATTCCACACATCACTCGCCAGTCCAGAAAACCTCTTCATGAGGAAAATCCATCAGTGATAGGCTACACCAGACCTCTCCAGCTTAATCCCTGGCTTGGCAACCACACTCTTCGCAAAACTTATTAACTCAGTACTAATTACAATGGCCCTAATAAGACCTGAGGTAATGACTCCATGGATGCAAATGCGCATTAAATTTTACAGCCAAGCAGGCTTGACGGCATTGTTTAGACCAGAATGTCACCCGGTGCGAGATTGTGTTGACGTTGATAGTGCTGAAAACTCTGACAGGAACATGACTGCACTGGGTTTTTTTTCACGTAGCAAACGTATATCCATTTTTTCTATCACATTATCAAAAATCGAATGAAATTAATACCTTTTAGTATAGTCTCCGGGATACAGAGAGTGAGCAATTCTCAAATCTGATTGGTCAGAAAGTGTCGATTAACTAAACAGCAGCTGTGACGCTAGTTACGTCACTTTATAGCATCAACAAACATGTAAACGAATTTTTATTTCGGATTTGGTGAAATTGAAGGCGATTTGGGGAGACTTCTCAGGTTTATCTCGCATTTTGAAAGGAGTCTCCAGCGTCCAAGTTTTGTTCCAGTCAGATGGAAAGGATTCAAGATGAGACATTTCCATGTTCTCAGTGACACCCAGTGTTTTTGATAATTAATGTTTATAATAATATAATGTCTATAATAAAAAATGAGAACGGGAAGAAACTTCCACTTCATTAAATCTAACTAGAAATTTGATTAAAAATATGTATTTTTAAATAAAACATTTGTATGGTATATCATTTTTGGAATACAACATACAATTGGACATGTTGCCAGACGAAACTAATCAGATTGAGGTAGTGATTGTAATTTCACCCTGTTATTTTGCTGTGATACACTGTATGGCCAAAACTATTGGGACACCAGCCAGATGTGCTTCATTCCCAGACTGTTATCATAAGGTTCAGGGAAACAATTGTATAAGATGTCTTTGGGTGCGGTAGCATTATTTTTTCTTAAACCTTTTCCAGCTCCATGAAGATATACTTACATGGAGGAGCTTCCCAGAAGAATGGTAAAAAACTTCAGGTGTCCACAAACTTTTGGCCACACTGTGTACATTGCCTTGTCGTGTTTTATTCTTTTCTCAAAAGCATGTCTGTTAATGTATTGGTTTTATAATCTTCCCTCAGGCGAAAATACAGTACATCATTTCCCAAGGACTTTTAACTGTTGCTTCCTATTTTTATACAATTAATCTGGACGAATGCTTTCAGTTTATTTTAAGTAATTTTTTATTTTTTATTTTTTTTGTAGTTCAATCTAACTGTCGTAACCGTATCAATCTTACAAAAGATACGCAGATACAAAAACCTTGAGGTCCTGTATTTTACAATTCACACGCTTTTTTATGAAACCCATCAGAAAATCGTAACGTGGACTTCAGATCTGATCGGTTCAAAGAATCTGCGTTTTTTTTTAATTATAATTATTATTTTTTTTTTATATTTACAGAAACCCACGAAATACGTTTGGTATTTATGCGGATTCTTTTCATGTCCGACCGGCTTTCAACTAATAGCTCAATCTTTATACCTCCCAGCAATTTACTCATTACATTCAAAGGTCACTGCTTCCACAGAACGCTATGTATGACAAATATGAAGACTAAATAGAGGCAGGTACACATCTGTAGAGCTCCACAGCACCATTCTCACATCCTTTCAGATCAATCGGATGAATTTTGTCTTCGGGTCTTGAGACCAGTCATTCGGCTATGGCTAATATTGTTAGCCCGGAATATTGTTTATTTTTTATTCTTTTACTTCTTTGTTTTTTGTCAATACAATTAAACAGTTGTTACATATATATAGTACAAAACATAATACATCATTTTATGCAGTTTAAATTGCTAAATATTGTAAAGTCACCCCCTCGATGGCAAAAAAAATAAATAAATAAACATTTAAAAAACCTTTGAAATTAAATGAGGATGAAAATTAATGTAATTATATTTGAAATATTTGCATTATTAGGTCTTTAGGAAATAATAATAATTATTATTAATATTATTATCAACAATATATATAAATTGAACAACAATGATAATAGCAATCATATTAATTATACTAATATTACTATTACTAAGTAATAATAATACATTTTTTCATTATTATTACAAGTAAATGATTTATTCCTATTTGTTAAATATAGTATTATTTTTATTATTAGTAGTAGTAATAATATTTGTATTTTTTAGTATTATTTATTTTTATCGTCTTATCAATGATATATTATTGTTATTGCTTAACGTAATAAAACATTACTATTCATTAAATATATTATTATTGGTAATTGTGTTGGTTGTTTAATGCAAAATTTGAAAACATTTCCTAGCACATGTAAAGTTATATGGCGAGAAAACAATTTCCGATGCCGGATTCACTATAGAACCTTCCCGATATTTGTTTAAAACTCGTGTTAATAGTGAGTTGAACCTGTTCCAAGTGTGGAAGTGATGTTTTCTGAAATCGCACTGTATGTCATTTTGGAAAAGAACGTTCTTGCAACCCGGTAGTAACTTTTCCACATCCCGTTTACTGGGTAATGACCCGGTGGCTGTTGATGACTTCTTTGTTAGAACGTATTACAGGACAAGTTTAAAGGGAGCTGTTGTTAAAAATGAAAGAAATTTTGAAAAAAAAATTTGACATAATAAACACAATATTCAATGAAATTTTATTAAGTTTTATTTATATAGAGCTTTTAACAATGGACGTTGTCACAAAGCAGAATGAAATACCTACAAATATAAATTTCAGCATCAGAAATTACTCCCTATAAGTTTATCTCTGATGAACAAGCCAGTGGTAACAGTGTCAAGGAAAAACTTTTTGAGATGGTATAAAGGAGAACTCTTCAGGGAACCAGATTCAGAAGGGAACCCATCCTCATCTGGGTAACACCAAGTCCATTCAGTCCAGGTTATCAACTGTTGCATGTACTGTTATCAACTGTTCACTGACAGACACATCATTATGAAAGTAATTATCCAAAAAATGCTCACACCTTCAGTGTGGTATGAAAATATTAATGAATAATGCTTACATCAGCAGATACGGAGTGTTCCCGTGGTTTGCGATTATTGTCTCGTTTGTCATGTTTGTAACATGAAAGCAAACATTAAAATATTCATCGAAGTATATATACAAGCACGGGGGAAACTCTGGTTTATTCGCCGTGCCGAACACGGACCTCCAACATCTTCAAACAGCTTTGGAGCGTCAGCATGGAGTAATTAAAGTGATGTAATTTGGCCAAAATCTATGAAAGTGGTCTGAAATAGGATGAATATTAGGTTTTAATGGGTGCTGGGGTTTTTTCTTCGTATTGGTGTAGCTGCAGATATGTTGTTCACGGAATAAGTTCATGTTATAAACCCCTGGATGCACCCAGGGTTCCTGGGGAGTTTTTTGGAGGTGTAACAGTTGTATCCTGGGACCTTTTTGAGTAGTGAAACTCTCTGTTGTAAGGAAAAGGAAGAATGCTGAGGAATTCTTTTGAGGTTTTATTGTCTTTTCTGGAACAATGTGGATTGCGTTTAAATTGGGATGAATCATTATATAGACTGTACATTATTGACAGCCATTACGTATAAGTAATAAGTAACGTATAAGTAATTAGGGGCGTAATGATCGGATGAGATTGGATCGATCCGTCAGTGTATAGGGCAGTTACTGAAATGAAATGAATCAATAGAACAGTAACAAAGTGGAGTGTCAGTGGATTATTATGGATCGCCATTGATTAAAAATCAATTATTATTGAAAAATACAGACAATTGGTGCAGAGGGATGGCACCAAGTCCAGAATCCAGTCTAATACCAAGAAAAAAAAAAGTGGTGGATCAAATATCGGAGGATTTTATAAATAGAAACTATAGCAACATTTTTTTTTCTTGTTTATTTATTTATTAAATTTTTCCTATACGCACATTCGGCTACAGGAGTGTTAGTAAAGTCTGGTGTTAGTGAGGTGAGAAAGCCTGGGGTGCAGTGAGAGTTTCATTTCCTCCCAAAGGTGAGGAGATCTTCCACTCCAACCGATGTAAAGCATATGTTCATGGAGCTAGCATTGTGCACAGATGAATTGTCATGCTGGAACAAATTCCACGTTAACACATCCAAATCCATCGTATACAACTGTGCGCCTCCAGCTTTAAGGAAGAGCCACATATGTCCTGGAGAAGTCAGGTGTCCCAATACTTTTTGTCCTTATAGTGTTTTTCCACCCTGAGTACTGACAATACCTTCATCTACCATTACTCGACGTCCCCCCATTCGCACGTTCCCGTCTACTGAAATCGGGAATTTGTTGTCCGTTAGCGGTAAAACCTCTCGCTCGTTTGCCTTCGTTCCTGCGCGAGAATCAGCTGCTTTACATTGCCCTCTGAAGCACCTTCAAGATAAGTGAGCATGGCTACAGGAGCTTTATCCTTAATGCCCCTTTCTTTAAGTGAATCCCAGGATTACATCCTTGAGCCTGCCCCCATCCCCCCTATCGCTCTTTCTTTCTCTCTTTCTCTCTCACAAACTCACTCTCTCTCTCTCTCTCTCACACACACACACACAAACACAGTTATATTGGGAATGATGGAATTTAAATGAGTTACTGATGCATACAGACAGAAAGCCCAGTGTCCAGAGTCACCGTGAGTGTTTACACAAAATACACTCCTGGAGCTGCTCAAGAGAAAAGAATTCCAATTGGCTCATACAAAAAAAGATTTGCCATTGGATTCTGCAGATTCTGCCATTTTTTTTTTTTTTGTTGGCAGCTGCAGATTTAAATAGAGAGATTTTTAGAGCACGGATTTGAGAATGACATGAAGACGAGGAAGAAGTAAAAGAAGGAGGAGGAGGAGGATAAAGAGAAGGAGGGAGAGGTATTTTATGCCAAGAGGGAAATACACGAGCTGACATTTTGATGGCTGTGTGCGATGCACTCCAGTTTGAGGTCCAGGTTAAGTTTTCTCCTCGCTGTGCTAGAAGCAGTGACATGATAGGTCACTCCCAGGGGAGAAAGAGCTTCAGACAGGGAAAGGAACGAGCGCGGATAAGAAGTGAAGAAACAAAGACGTCTGCGTTCGCGCGTGCATGTGTGTGTGTCGTGCAGTCTCTTTTTATCTGTCTGTTCATTTCCTTTCAATTGACTACAGTCAATTCTTGACTTGTCATCAGTATTAAAAGGACAGGTCTGTTGCTTTAGTGTGTGCGTCTATAGTGTGTCTTCACGATATGGACAAGAGATCGCGGACACCTGAGCATTAGATTCGAATGTGCTTTTTGAACATCCCATTGCACATTCAGTCCTTATTTGTTGTTCTAATAATATCTGGGAAGATGTTCACCTAGATTTTGGAGCGTTCTTGTGGATGTCTCTTTGTCCCATGTTAAGTATGTTGATGAAGCTGGTTTGTGCACAGGGGTATCGGCATGCTGGACCAGCAGAATTCAATGTTACCTCATCCAAAGACATCCTATACAATTGTGTGCCTTCAGCTTTGTGGTGACAATTTGGGAAAGGACCACATATGGCTGGAAAATTCAGGTGCCCCAATACTTTTTGTCTATTTAGTGTATGTTTCCACTCTGAGTATTAACAATACCTCTATTCTTGCCATGTTTGTTTATTTAAAGCTTATTCATCAACCAGAGCTCGATGTCCCCTCACATATTCCCGTTAGATGACAGAAACAAAATCGAAAATTTATTGTCCGTTGGTGGTCAAATCTCCCTCTCGTTTGGAAAAAATCAGGCGTCCCGATATTTCTGTGCATATAGTGTACATGAGAGATTTTTTTTTAAAAGCTCGTCGTGCTCGTCCGCACGTGATTCTTATAGTAGATTACCATGAATAAATAAACAAATCTGATTAATATGACAGATTTCTTTTCCCCAGACAGATTCATTGTCATGCCACGCTGCAATATGGACGAATTTGTAATAGTTAGAGCGGCTCTATCATCGCGCACTTCCTTCAAAGCAGACAATGCCAACCTCACTACCATTTCGAACCTCAGGCGATGTAGTGCGCCTTTTCTCTCTCTCTCTCTCTCTCTCTCTCTCTCTCGCTCTCTCTCTCTCTCTCTCTCTGTCTCACCCACTCTGAGGTGTTAGCGCCGGCACATTTGGCGTGCCGTAGCAGCTCTTTAATTGAGCCGACACCATTCTAGCATCACCTGAACCTTCAGGCACTTTGTGTGTTTCACAGTTCAAAGTCACATCTCCCCCCGCCTGCAACTAAGAAGTAAGAATGATAACCCACCATATCACTGAATGATACCATATCACTGCTTAAAGTGCAACATAGTGTCTGGTATTTATTACATCAGTAATAGTTTAGGTAAAACCAATCAATCAATCAATCAATCAATCAATCAATCAATCAATAAGTGTACATGTATATTCACAGCCTTCACCATGACACTCGAAATTGAGCTCAGGTGCATCCGGTTTCCACTGATCATCCTTGAGATGTTTTTATAACCTAATTGGAGTCCACCTGTGGTAAATTCAGTTGATTGGACATGATTTGGAAAGGCACACACCTGTCTATCGAAGGTCCCACAGTTAACAGTGCATGTCAGAGCACAAACCAAGCCATGAAGTCCAAGAAATTTCCTGTAGACCTCCGAGGATTGTATCTAGGCACAGATCTGGGGATGAGTACAGAACAATTTCTGCAGCGTTGAAGGTATCAATGAGCACAGTGGCCTCCATCATCTGTACATGGAAGAAGTTTGGAAGCACCAGGACGCTTCCTAGAGCAGGCTGCCTGGCCAAACTGAGCGATTGGGGAGAAGAGCCTTCATCAGGGAGGTGACCAAGAACCTGATGGTCACTCTGGAGAAAGAGCTCTATATATATGTGTACATTTTAATGTATTATTATCTTAATTTTTTTCATTTTTTTGGCTTTGAAAGGTTTCCAAGCAATATTGAGGTTAACACTAAGACAGCAGAAGACGTCATCTATTCCCAGCTATATGTGTGTGTGTGTGTGTGTGTGTGTGTGTGTGTGTCTGCTTTGCCTTTATCAGCCCATGGCATTGAGTTATTACGCTAAGTGTGAGCAACCTACCTGTCAGAAATCAATTTTCTCCATTCGCAGTCACCCGCTTTGACTTTCGATGCTGTGCATGTTTGCACCTCGGCTACGCATTGATATCTGGCCATCGATTAGCTTCTGCTCGTTTCTCGCCTCCTTCCTAGACGGCCGGTTTGTGTTTAACCGGTTTCTTTTGTGATGCGGCAAAAGACGTACGCGACATTGTCTGCTATTGCCTCCCTGAGCACGTAAGTGTTAATGAAGCCATTAGCGCAGTCCGGCCGTGGAGAGAGAAAGGCAGAATTACCATTATTCCATAGCCATAAAGTTGTAATCTGCCACCTTCTTTAGCTCCCTAAGTCTCTCTGTTTTTTTTTTTTTTTTTTGTTTCCCGCCCAAGAAGCCTCTCCGATCCACTCTTGCCAGCTCGCGGTCGTTAATTCATTTGTTATCAGAAGTACTTCAGAATATACGATTTTCCTTATAATTGTAATTACCACTCACATTGTCTTCCCTTTTGCACTTTCTCTAAGCCAGACCTAGTTAGAGTGGAAAAAAAGCAAACGGCCGTTCAAATTCATAAATCTTATTAACACGAAATCTTTTTTTTTCTCTCAGAAAGGAGCTCATTTAGCTCCCACAAAAGCAGGAAAAAAAAACAAAGTCATAACCCTCGAATTGGTTTCAAGTTTTGCTCCAGTGAACGTTCTGGAAAGCCCACAGTACGACAAGCTTCCCTGTTTCCTGATGGACTGTGACTAATTTCAAACTCACTTTAATTAGCGAGAATACCTCTCCAGCGCATGGCTCTCGGTTGACAGGGGGTTCGAGGTATCTTTTTTATTCCTTTTCAGAGATTCAAAGATTAAATCCGGGATGGCTTCTCAGGAATGTTAACAGCTAGCCTTTAGATGCTCAAAGGCTTCAAACCTATCTTCCAGAGTTCGTTGTTTGCGACGTTTTTAGCGATCCCGGGGATTAGTCGAAGGTTGTAGTGGCCTGCAGTGCTGACCTCAGTGTTGTTGAGAAATGTTGAGGTAAAAAATATGTTACTTTTACAGACAAGTAATAGCAGTCCGTGTAGCCGTTAGCCTCTAAAGACACTCTGGCTGCCCATTTTCCAGGGGAGTCATTCAAGTAACATGACAATGGAAGAATCGGGTGTATAAGGGCTGAGGTAAAATAAAATTGAAACAAAAATCGGGTGTGGACGCCTGAGTTTTGTATGTGCTTTTTGAACATCCCGTTCAACATTTAGTCCACATTTTGATGTCCACTCATCTGGGAAGATGTTCCACTAGATTTTCAAGTGTTCTTTGTGATCATTTAGCCACAAGGGTGTTAGTAAAGTCAGGTACCGATGTAGGTGAGGTGAGAAGGTGGGATGCAGTCAGCATTCACATTCATCCCAAAGGTGTTTAATAGGGTCGAGGTCAGAGCTCTGTAGCAGGTCACTCAAGATTTTCCATTCAAACACATGTAAAGCATATCTTTGTGTATTGTCATGAATAATATGTGAGCTTAATTACTCGTAGCTCAGAAAGGAAACTTCTAATCCATGAAGTAAATGTGCCAAGAGCAACACAAATATATTGGCAGTCAATAAAAGCCAGAAATACACACACACACACACACACACACACACACACACACACCCGGGCGGTGGGTGGTTACTTTGTGGTAGTAGAAATCTTCCCCTGGTATGTCACTAAGGAAACCGTGAGTGCAGACAAATCTCAGGCTCCTCAATACATATTGATTGGAACAGGAGCAGGTTTGTGCTCCCAATTAACACTGTACACTTTCATTAAGGTCGTATTAGACACAGTCGCTGGCCGCCGATCGGTGCCTAAGAATCCAGAAAAGTGGGAAATCAATTCCAAGCCCGAGATGTCTTGCTCACTTCGCATCACCATGACCAAGAAATCCAATCAGTCACATGAATAAACACGTTTTTCACTCTGGATTATATGCTTCTCCTGTGGACGTAGTGAACTCTGTAGTTTTTCCTATTAATTCATGTCCATTGGCGAGTGATTGGGGTTTGTTAGAAATAAAGCCAAGTAATTAACCCCGACAGATTTACATGGTAATAGATTTCTTTGGTTAGTTATACATTAACCCTGTGCATGCAGTTGCTAGGGTTATAGGAAATTTCATGGTCTAAAAATATACAAAAAAAAATACTGTGTTCATTAGGATATCTTTCAACCAAAGTCTCTTTGTGTAGAAATGTATAAAACAAAAATTTCTTTATATTATTTTTTCTACTGTCAGTATCTTGTTATACACTGAATTACACTAGCGTTTTAGTGCCATGTTTACAATTTATTTTACGAGATTAAAGCCCTAACTATATAAGAATAAAGTGCTAATAGTTTGAGAAAAAGTCAGACTTACAATAATTCATTTGTAGCAATATGTAAATATATTCTTTCGCAATATTTTGTAAAAAAAAATTTAAATCGTGAGAAAGAAGTAAATATAAAGAATAAAGTCGATATTACAATAATAAAGTCGTAGCATTACGAGAATAAAGGTAACTGCACGTAAGAGGCAATTTCCTCAATGTCTGTCAGATTTTTTCTTCTGAACAAATTGCATTTCGTACATAACCGTTGCAGTGTTCATTTACTAATTATAAAAAAAAACTAAGAATTCCCTTAGTCCTAAATCCTAACCCATAGTAGGATTTAACCAAGCAATCCACATTCATTCAATGAAAAACAGTGAAACATTTCTCACAATTCTGTGATTTTGTTTTCAAAATACAGCTTTATTCTCAAAATATTTTCAATTTGAGTTTAAATTCTCAAAATATATATATTTTGTATTTAATTTTTTTTAACGTGGTATTAAAACGCCGTCGTGCTGAATAACAGGGTGGCTGAAAGAAAAAACTAAACAGATCTGGGTATTCGTTCTCTGATTGGCTGAAATATTTGTTTGTTTCGCATTCAGTAGATGTGGAACAGTTGATATAGTTTTAGTTCTGGTCAGCAATGTCATGTTATTGTGCGTCGTGCATGATGCAAAGTTTTGAACATGTTAGTGAAGGTAGCAGAGGTCGCAGCGGATTCTACACCTGAAGGGTTTTCAGTGAAGTTCGCATCCACAAAAATACTTCGTCTTTCCAAAAAAAACCCCCAAAGTTCAGAGGGATGGGGTTATAAATACAATTTGGTGCACACAAAGGCTAAAAACTAGTGGATTCAAGTATTAGATAGGGTTTATGTTATCAAATTAGCAGCTTTTTATGTAATAAATGAATAACCGTTGAATATAATTGGATATTGGATAACTGTCTGACCATACACCATGAGTCACTGTGAAAGCGTGAATAAGCAAAGCGTTGTCAAACTGGAAAGTGATAGAAGTAGATGTAAGTGTGAAGGAAGGGTATTGCATGAAATACTAATAAAAAAAAAATTAGAAAGCAGATGCATGTGTGTAAATGAAACCTTTTTGCATCATTGGCCTCCGGATGTGATGTCGGCTTGCCAAGATGTAATCAGGCCCAGGGTGGTGGTGGTGGTGGTGGTGG
Source organism: Silurus glanis (assembly GCA_014706435.1). NCBI lineage: Eukaryota > Metazoa > Chordata > Actinopteri > Siluriformes > Siluridae > Silurus > Silurus glanis. The sequence continues at coordinate 3,734,372 of JAAIIK010000052.1, read as the reverse complement.
TGGTGGTAGGGGGATTAAAGTCAGCATTTTTTTTTTTTTTGGCAGTGTCTGTTTGACTTTCTCTCTCACACACACATAAACACACACACACACACACACACACACACACACACACACACTCTCTCTCTGGCTCATTTGTCCCATGTGAGTGTATTTCACAGGCCCCTTGCCCGTAGCAGGCCTCCAGGGCACCACCTGAATGGTATCTACTCTTTGCAGGAATGCCATGCCCCGCTGCACTCTGGGTGTGGGTGGGGTGGTTGGTGGACGTTTGGGGGGGAATTGAAAGCAAAACCTCTGTGGCTGGAGATAAGGACAGTGCCTGGCAGTGTCATAGTACACAGAATAAGGTAGAACCTCAACAGACTCTGAAACATATCTCTGACTAACGGTGGCAAATTTTCCAGCGTCTATAGCTTTATATAAGGCAACAGTATGCCGTCCGAGTTCAACTTCATGCCACTAATAAAGCGGCAGGACCCTTTGTTTGGTTGTTTACAGTAGTGTGTAAAGGACACCATCTGTGAAATATTTGGTCATGCTACGGCTTTGGGTATTGTAGCTATTTTCAAAGAGCCTTGCAATAACAATGTTCTCTTTAAGCCAGATCCATGACATGCTGTTTGTTTTCTGTCGGAACAGAAGGAAAAAAAGACTCAAGCTGGAGCAGCGCCACTGAGCACACCAAGCCACAAAAGCCTTATTTATTTATTTATTTATAAATTTTTTTAGTTCAATGCCATCAGTTCATATTTTCAGTTCAATGCCATCTTTTTCTTTTTCTCAGAGTTCTGTAATAAGTCTTGGAGTCCCGAAGAATCGGCACGTTTTTCTTTTTTTTGTTTTTTTTTGTTTTGCCGGAATATTCCGCGCGAAACATGGAAAAATCAACGCAGAAACAGAATCGACTATAGATATACCGTAGGCCGCGTGCTTTGTTATGCGCAATTGCAACTGTCATTAACTATTGGCCTCTCCTGTGGAGTGCCTGTAATGGTTATGGAACATAAAGGCCTGTTTTATTACTCCGATAATGTTGATTTTATAGGAAAAGCAGCATGCTCAGACTCGTAATTCAACTTACAGGCATTCCTAAAGGACTAGAGAAGATGTACTGTATCATTTGCCTTCGATGCAAACAGCATTAGCAGCGATCGGGGAAGAAGGATGGACGCCAAGGCTCGGTGACTGACGCCAATGAAAGGGGGTCAGAGGTCTGGCTATGGCGGATGAAGCAAAGGTGAAAGATCAGGAAGTGGAAGAGGCGTAAATTTTCCTGGGCCGCTGCTGCACCAATTATAAGCAGAAGGGATGAAGAACGAGTAAAATAGCTTTAACTAGCTTCCTGGCGTGCTAGTTTTACTACTACATGAAAGCCGTAAACTCATTAGCAAAATCCACAGAAGGAGTAAAAGCTCCAGTGTTCTGCCCAGTAGAATGGTTTAGTTGCCTTAAGTGGCTAGACAAAAAATTGATTGCTAACTTTTATATCACATATGGTAGCCTAGTTAGCTAGTAAAGTGCATGTATTCAGTCAGAATTGCATATACGATGATGTGGCACTTCAGTGTTTTAGCAATGAAATGTCTTCACAGTGGCTAGGTTGTTTATTTTCTCTCTATGTGTTTAACCATGAGGTAATAGCATGTTATGCTAGCAGAAACGTTATGTGACGCCTTTGCACTGCATTGTTATTCAGAATGCGTAGCTTATGCTACATTAGTGGCATAAAGATGTGTCCTACTGCAACCTTTAGTAGCTACATACCAACTGAGTAAATGAATAAGGAAGAGGATTTTTCTTTTTCTGGTTTCTTTTTGGTTTGCCTTCAACTACAAATACAAATCGAAAGGCCCTCACATGATTTTTGCTCATTCTGGTTGCTTAGACTACTGCTTTGTCCACTCTTGTTAGCATGGTAGCACGTAGCATGTAGCTAGCGAGCTGCTTTTATTATTCACTGTTGCCGAATCTTAAAAGTTTAACTCATCTCTCATCAGATTTGGTAATAATTTCCCTCACAATGGTGATTCATAAAGTTTCCTTCTGACTTACAGGATAATAAATGCTTTGGTCCCCCCCCTTGAAACGCTGTAACATCCTGAAGCTATTTGAGACAGACTAGCCGAGTGGGTGTAGGAACCTGACAGCGTGTTTCTGACAGGACTAGAGGAGATGGAGGATGGGATGATGGGATTGAACACTTACTACACCTCTTTCCAGAGCCAGTAGCACTGAATACCTCAGGCTAGCTGTGGATCGCCAAAAGAGCCTCGATGGCACCGAGCAGCACTAACAACACTAACCGCATTCGACACGCTATTGGCAAATATGTCAGATGTAGGACTAGGAGTAACATTGGCAACCATTGGTTGTATAAGACAAGTTTTGTTGAAAAAGAACCCAGTCATGGGATGTTTATTGCATTTGCAAACAACGTGTTGTCACACCGTCTACTCGAGTGGAAGATATAAACATCCTCTTCACATGAGGCGCAATTAGTGGCAACAGAAGCTTTGTGAGAACGGGCACTGGCTTGAGCTTCAATGGGCACTGTTTGCTAAACTGCTGTAAACCTAGTCATATTGAGTGCTAAGCGCTCAATTAGCAATAATAATTTCAATACAATCAAAAAAAATACAATACAATCCCTGGACACTATTTTAACAACCTTTGGTGTATACAGTAAAAAAAATTAGGATAAGGATTCAGGGTTGGTGTGTCTATGGTGTGGGCAATGATTTACAAAATAAGCCACTAGTGATGGGAAGATCGGATCATTTTAGTGACTCGGTTCTTTAAATCTCGTTCACAAAATGAACAAACCTTTTTGTGAGTCATTTAGTTCATTTCTTCTTTTAATCACCTTCATAGTGTCTATGGGAGTCACGTGACAAAAGGACAAATGCCTCGGCCCAGAAGACTCATGAGATGAGCTACTTAATCCTACGGAGATTTTGCGATGCTTAGTTCATGCAAGCAAGAGATGCCAGTAGAAAATGAGTGCATCACCCTTTGAGACGACTCGTTCTTCTGAATCTCGTTCAAAGACTCCCACATTCTTCCACATGAGCATTCGTTTTCGAGTCATTTCCCCGACTTCGATGTCGATTTCAAGTTGTTCCTATGCAAGAATCTTAAGGCAGATAATCATTGCATTATTGATTCAATGTTTGCACACTTTATGTAGTCCTGTATGTACGACTTTATATTGTCTTAGTTAGTTCTCTTGTTGTTTTATGTAGTTTTGTGTTCACTTCGTAGTACTTTGGTCCTACGTGGGCCCTTTGGCCAAAGCTGGCCTGCGTTGACATTTGATCTGACCTGCAATGCCATAAGTGAGTATGGGAATAAAGGAGAAAATGCCATTGACACACATTTTCATTTCTAAATAACCGTGTAACACAAAATTTTTGTTTGATCCCTTTATTTTTAATTAAACTGCAGGAAAAGCAAAATGAAATGTAGAGAAAATGACTACATTTGACTTGTTTTATTGAAAGTAATTGCATACTTCAGGGTGCAGATACAGCTTTGTGACTGAATAAACTGCTAATTATGGGGCGCTCGAGACAGTGGCAAGAGGAAATCGTATGCTGTTTCGAAATAATATATTTGTTACTATGAAAGAAAACATTCTTTAGCCTTCTCAAAGTGTTGCAGCGACAGTTTTTACTTTCATGCGATATTTACTTCACGGCCCTCAGTCAAGTTAGATTTTATGGCCCTTAGTCTGAAAAAAGTTTGGGCACCTCTGTCCTAGAGGATCGTTGTTTCGTTCCACAGATTTCATTCCGTCTGACTTGACTTGAAAAACTGAAGACGCGGTTTTATCGCATCCACATTATCCCGGACTTCTCGTTAAATTAATAGACAGGAGAAAAATAAAGTTTTGTAAAAAAGCAACAGCGATCGTAGATGCCTCCAGTGAGCATTTGCTAATCCGAGCATGCAACTCCTTGCATTCAGACAAGGTGCATTACTTTGGGTTGAACTACGTAGCTTCAGTATATACTGTAGGGCTCCGCCTGTTTCTCTGTAAAACAATAAAAAACGCTGGAAAGTGTGCTCACACAAGCGACAACATTCAGTCACCACACAGGCTGCAAGCAGTATGAGCCATTGGTTTGTACATATACAGGATCGGGGAATAAAAAAAAAAAAAGTGTTTAATAGCTGTTTATTGAGGTCACATTAACGTTTCATTATGGGATGTTTCCTGTTTATGAGAGTCCCACGTTGTCAATGATGACACATTTTTATGACAAACCGTGTTACTGGAAACGGCTGTGGCTGCAGAATTTTTTGACGAATGCCTCCATAACGCGCGGCGGATACGCCGTTGTCAGACGGAGGAGCCCAAATTGCGGTAATTAGGTTTGTGAAATTTCCCTCCTGTTAGGCGGACGAGTAAAAGAGCGTATATTTGCCTATTAAACGTTGTAAAAATGTTTTATGAAATCTCAAGGCAACTCTGTTGGATCTGCGATTATTTATACAATTCCGTCTGCACTCTTGTTCGTTTTTTAACGACGCCGGCACTAATTACAGGAGCCGACAGCTGAATGTATGTCATTGTGTCGGGCAGATTTTATAGTCCTCGTATATGATAGATCTGGACGCACGCCACAACCC
>JAAIIK010000052.1:3702164-3713042 GCA_014706435.1 Silurus glanis | reverse complement strand
CCCCCCCCCCCCCCCCCCCCCCGCTGATTTTACAGACAGACACATACACATGCACACACACTTGATGCCCCCCCACTTATTTACATGCACTCACATATACACACATATGACTTTCCATTCTTTTACTCTCACACACATGCATACACACACTTTTTTACATACATGCACACGAACACACATACATGATGCACCCACACTACTTTACATGCACTCACTCATACACACAAAGGACCCTCCATTAATTTACACTCACACACATACATACACACAGATACTTATATACAAACAAACTCACGACAGCCCACACAGATTTACACACACACACACACACACACACACACACACGAACACACATGATGCCCCCCACTAACTTATATCCACTCACTCATATAACCCACACATTACTTTACCCATACACACATGCATACACACACACACACACACACACACACACACACACTTATATACATATATGCACAACAGCTAATTTACACAGACAAACGGAGCAACACACATACACACACACACACACACACACACACACACACACACACACACACACTCACTCACTCACTCTTTCTTACACACCATCAGGTTTGTTGTGGCTGCTTTGTTGTGGGTTTATCAGTTCCTGTGCAGTTGAAGGCGGCGGCCCTCACTCATAATTCTAATCTTTTTTTTTTGTCTTCACTCCCTCCCCTGATTAAGGGTCTGTCCATCGTTACTCTCCTTTATCACAAACCCACGGCTGCTCTCTCTCTCTCTCTCTCTCTCTCTCTCTCTCTCTCTCTCTTGCTCTCTCTCTTTCCCTCTACTCTTTGATCCGTTTCTGTGTGTGTGTATGTTTGTATGCAGATTCGGCTTGTTATTGGTTCGTTACGGAATTGTTACGCCTATAAACACATCATTTTCTTGGCATCTCGTAGCGTGAGAATTTTTTCCCCTCTATATGAGGCTCACACTACTTGTGTGCTAATTGACTAAAATGTCATTCACAGTAGGAGTCAACTGTAATGAAATGAAACGCCACCCCCCCTCCTCCTCTTCTCCAAAAAAAAAGGGTATTCTTTTCATTAATGCGACAAATGCGATTCATTAAATCAATTAAATTAATTACTCGAGAAGAATCGTTGCCTTGGCTCGGCAAAATATCGAAAATAAAACAATTCGCTATCGTTTTTTTTGTTCACGTTCGCTGCGATTAGTGTGGAAAATGAGGGGAAAATAATCAAACCGGATGTCATGATTAATATACTTGCATGCCCACGTGTGTGTGATGGTTTTGGTGTTTGCCTGCTCTCTCACTTTGTGCACCCAGATTCATTGTCATTGCCAAAACGTTCAAGTGTGTGTATGTGTGTGTGTGAGCTAATGAATCCAAAAAGTGCTAGCTGCCAAACGATTCCAAACGAGCCGCCGGCAATTACGAAGCTCGTTTGGCTCAAACGGTGGAGTTTCAACTCCCGACAGTGACACATACTTTCCTTACTCGGCTGCGTATTTTTTAACCCCATGCGGTGGACATTACCACACCAGTACGACGACTCAAGTTTCACCAATACCAGATGACTGTTATTAGCAGCCTCAAACGCAGAACTTTTCACAAAAGGTCAGGGGGGAAAAAAAGAGACAAAAAAGGACAAAAGAAACAAGCTCTGGCTGCTAACAGGGCGTGTGTTCACAGCACAATAAAAGAAAACTATAAAGAGACCCCTGATATATATTTAAATAACTGTAGATCTGTGTTTTTATTCTCTGAAGCTCCTGGGTAATAAACTGGCAAACATTCAAGCACTGCGAGTAAGACTGAGCCACAAGTGGGGTGGGGAGAGTCCCTTTATTGTGAAGGAAACGAGGCAACGGAGCATGGCCCTGCTAAACCAATTACCATAAAAGACCGTTGTCTGAAAGTTTATGTATGAACACGATGGGCTAACAAGTGTGGTCTGCTTAACACTCTTAGCACATGTGCTTAAAGACAGTTGTTCATTTTCACAATTCAGAAAGATCAAAATCAAGGGGAAGAAGTGAGAAAAAGATTAGCTAGGCTCAGATGGGCTTCGCAGTTCAGCTTTCACTTGCCTGGAAAACCAGCAGGCTACAACATGGTACTACCTGTAGCTGCAACTAGGCTACAACATGGCTGACACAATGTAATAAAGCTAGTTTGCTAGTTATAAGCTATTTAAGCAAAAGACAAAAGATTTAATCAATATCATTTATTTCTCAGAAGGAAATATTTGGTTCACAATTAAACTTTCTTTCGGCTTCTCCCATTAGGGGTCGCCACAGCAGACCATCCGCATGTTTAATTTTGGCACATGTTTTTACACTGGATGCCCTTCCTAACGCAACCCTCCCCATTTATCCGTTCTTGGGACCGGCACTAAGGCTTGTGCAACCCTAATGGCTGGGGTTGGTTCCCTGACCGGGGATCGAACCCGGGCCGCAGCGGTGAGCACGCCGCAGCCTAACCACTAGACCACCAGGGAACATTTGGTTCACAATTATATATCTTTAAACTCCTGCTAGCATCTGTTGTTTTCCCCTGTCTATTATGCTAGCAAGAGTGGGAGCTTTTATTTGCTATACTGCACGATTTTCTAGATAGCCGCATGTTTCTGACATGTTTCTGTATATTAATGACCAGTATATGGGGTCCAGGGTTGGAGACCGAGCCTGGGGTCTCCAACCTTTTGTACAGGAAACGCTTTGTTTTGAAAATATTCTCATGGACGGTTGTTGGGATTTGTGTGTGGTGAGAAGGAGGTTTAGAGGGTTGTATATGTACACATATATCAGATCAGAACAAAAGCTTTTAATCTTGAATAACCATATTCCAGGTTGTTTTTGCAACCCGTTAACAAGTCTTCCAAAGCTTCCACAGTTTTGGGTCACGACCTGGTGGATGGAGACCTCTGCCCTAAGCTTTAATGCTCTTTCTATTCTGTTGATTTTTTTTAGTTGCCTTCAATCGTAGCAGGCTACAAAACGGGAAACTGACAAAATGTACTGAATTTGGTTATGAACCCTTCACATCGCACAAAAAAGAGATATTTTTTAAACCCGACTAGCATCTTCTTAGTGCGAAGACTGTGTATTGTTAGCAGCAGCGATAACTTTCTTTGCTATACTTTTTTTCACTTTTTCCCCCCAAATATCTGCATTAATACAAATATCGCACTAATAATAATAAGAAGAAGAAGCGCAGTTTTATTGCTCGTGATAATGATTATTGTTTCAGCAGGAATTCCTAGCAGATTGCAAAAGGTCTGCTAATGAAATGTAAAGAAGCTAGTTTGCTAGTTAGCTGGGTGAACACAAGGAGACAAAAAATATATCAGTACCTGTGAATGAGTCATTTTTGTTTCATAGAAGGTGTCCAAACTAACAACATTTCTCGCTAAACTTTTTAAATTATGTATAAAATATATTTTATGAGTCTGCTGAGGTAAGATGACTATGTATGATGCTAGCACTAGTGAAAGCTACCATATTCTACTTATTTTTTTCACAATTATAATTATTACATTTTTTTCCCTTCTTTGGTTTTGAGTAAAAAAATTAATCTAACTAAATTGTTCATCAGGAAAATATGAATAAAAAAGTAATATCCCATATATGTTATCGTCTTGTCCCGGGTGCCCAGGCTACTGAAGTTTTTCACCAATGTTTAAAAAAAACTATCAATCCACAAGGTAAAGTTTTCCTACAGCAGTAAGAAAACAGTCGCTCGGAGCAGTGTTGACCCATGCTCTCAGGGTTGGTATCTGCTGCACTGGCTGCTGGAATCATTATCCAAAGATTAGTGACACTGCCAGGTTTGGCACACCAAGTCCTAAGGGTCAGAGGATCTCAGGAGGATCTTGGCCACTCCAGAGCCCAACATGGCCCTGTGGAGTGGAGAAGCTTTATAATCTGTCCACTCCACCATTTATCTACTTGGGTCCATCTGATCCAGTAGCCTCATGCCAGGTCTCCTCCTTACTCTTCTCACTAATATTTCTGTAACTATATTGAACATTCTACACAAGCAATCCATCAAACAATTAGTATACAATAAATATAAAGAAATTGTCCATTAGTATAAGCTTTTCCACATCACTTCCACAGGAAGTCAGAGAAAATGCTGCATCCGCTTAGGGTTTTTATTAGGATTTCATAATTTATTTGATTCCTCAGGGTTTGTGATGCACTTTTCAAATTTTTTACTTTAGGCCTTAATATTTTGCACGACTAACCAGAAAAAAAATTCAATGTCCAAAATCACTCAATTTTTTTTATTTCTCTTGTACCAAAGGAATTTGGATGTAATGTTTATTTATATTTAAAATAAAGAAGTAATAATTTATTTATAATTACATTCTTAATTCTTTCGACTCAAACAACAGCACATTTTAGCATGTTTATTTCGAATATGTTTGGTTTTAATTTTAGCTAAGTGATAAAACTTTTAAAGCTTTCTGACCAATCAGATTTGAGAATTTGACAGCTGGGTGCTATATTTGTTTATGGTAAAAGAGGGAAAAGGAAACTTTTTTTGCACTAATTCTGCAACTTGTTACTGCAGATTAGCGTTAAAAAAAAGTACTTATAGCTTTATATACTGTAAAAGTGTGTTGTAATGTCATGGATCATAATCTATGTAACGCATATTTTATGTGATGTAAGCTCGAGGATGCTAATTTATATTTTGCATCTACCATAGTCTTGCTGTTTTTTCTTTTACGTTTATACATTTTAATCTTTTTTAAAGGTTCGCAAGAAAGCAGAATAAACTTTGTATAGTAGGAACCTGAAATCTGGAAAAAAGTATTGAAAATTATTTCTAATTTTTTAATGCTTAGCACGCTAGTCAGGTTTTTTTTTTCCCTGCCATGTGTTAGTAATGTCCTTTGATATCCTATAGTGTCACATGGTTTCCTATTCCCAAACTCCACGTGTAAGGATATCTCCCAAATTAGAATTAGTGAGTTAGGTGCCTTCCGCTGGTCTTAATGTTATTAATTATGTTGTTCGATCGATACAGCGAGTTCCTGCTTGGCTATTGTTTCATAGGAGTCTTTTGAAATAATAAGATTGATCTTTCACTATCAGTTTTTGCTGTGGGATATCCAGCCCGAGCAGCAGCATCCCTAGGGAACCGTACATCAGACTGAACTGGATTACCGCTAGCTGATGGGAACAAGCACGAGCGGTTTCTTCACCCTGCTCCGGGCTCTTGTTATATTGCTGATTCACATCCACGTTGTGTTGCTTTAACCTCCGAAGACAGCAATCGTTTGTCTCCAATCGCCAGGCAGAGACTTGCGCAGATATTTCAAAGCCTTGCACTTATCAGTTTGTTAATTAGTACGGGATTAAAAAAATTAAATCTTTTAATTAACTGTTAATACGTTTCTTTTTTTTCTTCTTAAGTGATTAAAGATTTCAGTGCTTAAAAGGTCTTTTTGTGGTTTGGTTCTCTCCCCCCCCTCCGTTTCCTCTTGTCTTTAACTGCACGCTTTCGCTGCTGATTGAAGCGTTACGGTTAAAAGATCCAACAGTGTATTCAAGGCTTTAATGGGTAGGGCATGGAGAAGCGAGCCTTCTGCGAGAATAGGATTGAGGATTTCCTTGTTTGTCGTGGTGAGAGTTTCAGGATCAAGAGGCCTCTTGTTTCCTGGAGCGCAAAGCCAGCTTCTAGTCAAACAAGATCAATTTGTTTCTGCAAGGAATTTGGGCATAATAATAGGGCTTTGTACGGCCAACCCACATGGTATCAATTGAGACGTCGTCTTTGAGAGGCAGCGACTGGCCAGTGCAGAGGAGGAGCAGCTTGGCTCCTACAGGTGGAAAAAATTGTTCTGAGACAGCACCACGAACACAATAATCCGACGGTATTAGAACTAAGAAGCGGGGCGAGGAGACGATTGGAGTGCGGATTGTTGGTTTAAGTAGCTGGCCTCGTGAAAAATGAACTCGATTTCTCCGCGCGCCTATCAGCATTTGCTATTAGCTACTTAACCTGATGAAATATATTATTTATGCCTTAGATTACGACGTATCCGGATGACTGATGAAAAGATTTGTCCTCCCACGTGAGTAATGGAGAGTCTAAATCAAACAGGGGCCGTGTAATACATCACTAGTTAATCACTATTGCATTATCAAGATTATCACAGATGGCTGCAATATGTTAAGTGTCCCCTCAGTAATTTTGTTTACAGCGTGCCATTAGCGTCCTAAGAGCATCTTTTAGATCTTCCCATGCTCCTGTGAAGAAAGGGCTCTGGGTAAGGGCCTTGCTCAAGGGCCCAAGAGTGGCAGCTTGGCAATTCTGGGACTTGAAACCCCAAACTTCCGATCAGCAACCCAAAGCCTAAACCACCGAGCTACCACTTCCCTCTAGATGTTATGACACTCTAAACTTATTAAAAAACAACTTTTACAATAGAAGCATGCCACGCAAAACCAACTTTAAGCGCTCAGTATTCCAGCATAAAAAATTCTCATTAGAGTGTTTTGTCCGTCGTGCTGCAGTCCTTCGAGGGCTACGCACTGACTCGGCGGAAAAGCGTGCGCAACGTCGTGTCCTTAAGCGCTGATTGAAGCCGACAGCGCTAAACTTTTACAGCCGGCTTTACAACACCGCCTCAGCTTTTCTTCTCATTAAAAGCCTATTCGTTTTTCTCTGCTATTAGAGAAAGTTGACGGTAATTTTCTTTCTCCATCCCAAAACAAAAAAGGCCAGATTTATACGGCAAGAATATATGGCTCTCACTTTGTAAAAACGAGGATGTCATTTTGGCTCGTATGTAAACAAGTGTAATGGTGTAGGAATAAAAATAAATTCTAAATAATAAAGAAAAAAAAATTATAATAAAAAGAAATTACTGACCATCTGTTTAAAGACATTCACGAGGTTCTGGCAGCCGAGGTTGATCTGTTTAATGTCTCTCTCTCTCTCTCAGCTGCTGGCCGAAGGCCCTTGTTACAAAGATGAGCTGCATTTATTAAGCTGACATCTATTGCATGAACTCCCATTACACGAATGTTTGATGTCCATTGCGGCATTGATCTTAAACACCCCCGTTTCATAATCCGACTCTACATGAACCTGGGCTCGCTCTTGGCCGTTCCGGACAATAAAAGAGACGAGCTTTTTGACGTATAAAAGTGCGTTTGAATCACGTCAATATTTTATATCGAGTATGTAAATAAATCATCTATTAACCGCAGACATGCACGGACTGAAACGACTACAATAAGTGTATGATAAATGCTTTTAAAAGCAAATATGAATACAATTTTCTGAATGAACAGGTAATGTGTTCTAAATGGAAACAAACGATGCTCTATATCTTTCACTGCTCCATTTTTAAGGCTTTTGGCATGCGATCGAGACTGCAGGAATGCGTCAGGACCAGGAATCAGTGTGACACAAAACAAATTTACACTGGTTATTATATATATATATATATATATTTATTTGCTTTCATGCAGGCATGAACAAGATCTTGAGATTTTTGGACGAAGAAACCCTTGTAAGGTGCAATAGTCAATAAAAAAATGTCTTTTTTTTTAATGAAAAAGTTTCGAGAGCTCTGTTTACAAGAAAGTGCTTTATTTATCTATGTTCACACACTTTCACCTACAAAATAGTCTGCTTGCACAGTAATACAGCGCTCCCAGAGTTTCTCTGCCACTTCTGGAATGTGTCCTGGAAGTCTTCTTTTTCTGAGTGTTTCAAGCACCTTCTGGGATACCGCGCTGGATCTCTGCAGTGTTGTCAAAACAGTGACCTTTGAGCTAGATCTTCATCTATGGCAAAACCCTAGATCTTCATCTTCGAGAAGAGGGTGAAATTCGCAGAAACCAGATCTGGCGAGTAGGGTAGGTGTGGAAGTGAGATATGTGTATCGTTCTATGACGATCATCATGCACAAGTTGCTGAAGGACATTTTCGGGGTTTGAGCTTGTAAAAGGTCTTCCTGATCTCTCGACGTCTCCCAGTGATGCTCTTCCGCTCTTGAAGTGCACGTGCCGCTCAAAACACCTCGGACGACACGTCGCAGCGTCACCGTATGTCAAACGTATGTCATGTAAAAAAGTCTCTGGCAGATTTGCCCAGGGGGAGATGGTAGCTTAGTCGTTAAAGCATTGCACTTTGCATCCAAAAGTCGTTAGTTCAAATCTGAGCCATACCAAAGTGCCAGTTTTGCTCCATAGCTGCTTAATTATATGAAGGAAATAAATGTAAGTTGCTCTGGATAAGGGCATCTGCCAAATACCGAAAATATAAATGTAAATAAAAAAAATAAGAATTCTAGATCCTGGGGCGGAGCTTCATTAACACATGGAGGCATCTTTAAAATATTTAAGCCATTTACCAATTTGAGACCTAATCTTGCTTAATCCTGTGAAATGATTTATTTCCAGTTCTCGTATTCGACTACCTGCTGGTCATCTTTAATGTGTTAGGAAAATTTAATGGATTTAAAAAAAAAAACTCCATGAGAGACCAATTATGAACTCATGGTGATGAAATCAGAGACAGAATTCCCACACCACAGTGACACTCCCGGCATTTCTCCATACTTCCCCTCAGAAAGTCAATCCCGTCTGATTTAGGCCACACCCACTTCAGATTTCATAATATAGATCATTTGAACACTAAATCAGATCTGTATAGTGTGTCACTGCATCACAACCCTAGTTTAAACATTACCCTTTTTCCATTCACCATTTCACTCCTCAATTCACGGTCCTCCCATGCAAGCGAGACGTTAGTCTAATTGACTACGAAGAAAATGCAAGTGATTATCTCCAGTGAATGTGTACAACCAAGACATTAGGCATCATATTGATATTAGTTTGCACTTAGATGACTCATACCCATGTTTTTTTTTTTTCAGAGCATAATGATAATAAGCAGATTAAAGGCTAAAGTGCCACTAGTACTGTGTGTCATAAAATGTGTTAGTTAAGTGCAAGCTGTATATTACTGCTGAATCAAATCTATATTATGATTATTTTTATGCTTTATCATTATATAAATATATATTAGGGCTGTCAACCGATTCAAACATTGAATCACAACTTCATTGCACATTTTTATCTGTTTTCAATACCTTAAATTAATACTTTTCAAGTTTTTAATACTCTAATCAACATGTGCATGGACAAATATTGATGCTTTATGCAAATGTATGTTTATTATTAGTGAAACCAGACTAAACATGGAGCATGAAGACAAAATATTCTTGTAAATATTTAAATCTAATTATAGTGTTTTAAATTACGTCAGGGCACCAAATGGAACTTTTGCTATGTTTCCACACGGACGGTTTTAATTGCCGGATGTAGGCTTTGGAGGTTTTTGGTGCTTGATTTAGAAGTTTACGCAACAGTAAAACAAATGTTTATCGATTTAAAATAATTTTTCGGTTAATTTTTTATTTATTTTTTTATATCTGAGTGAAGAAAGGAGTTAAATGTGTGTTGTGTGATTTTAGTTTCGCTTCTTCCATATTTATTTACATATATTTTTTATTAAAAACGGTCAAACGGAAATGCGCGCTGCATTAATAAAAAATAAAAAAAAGTTAATAAAATGTATTGCCGTTAGAATGGATTTGCGGTCATTTCTATGACGCTTCATGAGTAACGAAAAGTCATGAGGTCTCTCCTTTTAATGGTTTCTTTTTCAAGGGGAATTGTATATGTACTGTAACTCAACAAAAATTGTCAATTACTTGTCATAAATGTTTTATTTACTACTTTACATGAATATTACAATGACAAAATAGTTTTTATAAATTTTTTATGTCATTTATTAGTACTCCGTTTTGAAATGTTACTCCGAATTTCTCGTGAACTATCGGATTTTTCAGACTCTTAGTCCGGTTCCAAATGAAAAGTCGGGAACTATCGAGGTCACGAGTGTCAAGGTCGCGAATTTTGAGGTTTTCATCAAACTGTCATCTGCTTTTTGTTATCTATCATGGAAAGGTCTTCCCAGTCACTACACCTAAATCATATTGCACTGCTCTGGGGTAACAAGATGCAAGTATTTCAGCCGAAAGTTTGGAGAAACAAACTGTCCGGATGTCAAGAGTGTGTAAAGCTGTTATTCATGCTTATGGAGGATTTTTCAATAAAAATAAAGTGTAACATCTGTACGTTAATATTATTGTTCGGTCAAAGCTCATTTTCAAAGTGTTACATTGCCTAGTTTGTTGTATAGAAACAAATGGAATTTGCATGTGTCTCTCAAAGACATCGAAGACTCAGTGTTTCCTAGCGATTATTTACACATGCCTGTCAAAAGATAGATCGATGAGATCTATAGACTCAGAATACTTTGTTGATCTTCTGGGGAAATTGTTGGGTTGCAGTTGCCCACAGTAAATTTAAAGATTAAAGTAAAATTAAAAATACAAAAATGTAAATGGCATGAAATTGTAATTATTAGGTGTACATGTTTTCCACATTTTGCTGAATGGTATATTAGATGTTTGATGTGGCCAGTCTCTCTGTGTTGTTGCCTAAAATATATTTGTGTTTATTTAAAACTACTGTTAAAAGGTGGCAATAAATGTAGGACACTTTGGAGAGCAAAGACAGTCATTAAAAATGCTTCTAAAAATATTATTTGGAGATGTAGTATATGCAGGATCTGGTTTATTTTCCAGTAAAAAAAAAAATCGTTGTGGATAAATTGGTCCCATTTATTGTTTTATTTTGTGCTTGTATTTTTAAAATGTATTTTTTTTGCCTATTTTATTAAAGGGTCCCAATAGATTTGGAACCGACAGTCAATTTAATTCAGTCACCAACATGTTCTTTCTTTCTTTCTTTCTTTCTTTCTTTCTTTCTTTCTTTCTTTCTTTCTTT
>JAAIIK010000052.1:3676336-3699924 GCA_014706435.1 Silurus glanis | reverse complement strand
GGGGATGAATTCGTCCTGCCCCACAGGCAACTGCACAGTTAGCGAAGGCACATGGTGCCAGGAATAAGTCATACTAGATTTCTCACTGTGGTATACATTGCACATGTATACACAGTTGTCAGTCCATCTGTTTTGTCAGGCTGTCAGAGTTGTTAGTGTATACTCTAGAGGCATTGGGAAACGATAGTTATTTAGATGTTTTGTACTGAGTGGAAATCGCACATTTTAATGAGTGACAGTGAGTCATAGAGTAAACAAACAGAAAAACTTGCTGTGAATAGCAAAAAGGATGTTAATCAGCTTGTGTTTGTGCATTTGTGTCCCCCATTGATCCATTAGTGAGGTACAACATGTGAGTGTGCTGTGATAGGAAAATAATGAATGTTACTATTACTGCTCCAAAATCGAATATTTTTGTCCTGAATACAACAGTGTGTCAGCAATTCTAATTGATCAATAATTCATATATTAAGTTAGATAATGTTCTGGAACGTCTGCGAGATAAGTTAGTTGCTGTTCTCCTACATTCCTTCAAAATCTTCTAAAGAATTCCCTGTGGTAGAAAAAATATTCATCATTTCTTTCACGTTCATGGCATTTGGAAAGGCACCTTTATCCAGAGCGATTTACAGTTATCTCATTTATACAACTGAGCATTTTCTGGATTGCTCCAGGACTGATTTTATGTATGTTCAATGCAGTAAATGCGTATACAAAGGCGCTTCATCATCTATAACTTCTTTTTTTTTTTTTAGCAATATCAACTTTGAATGATGGACAGTAAAGCCCAAAGTCTTTCCAAAAATATCTAAATTGTGTATGTAGCACAGTTTTATCAAAAACTGTTAATATTTAAATTTAGGTAGGTCATTTTTAGCTGTGAATACCAAAAGCAGTAGCGAAGACTTACAGATTGAGGGCCTTGCTCGAAGGGCCCAGCAGTGGAATTTTGGTAGTGCTATGATTTGAACTTTGGAAAGTTGGACTTTCCAATCCAAAGTCCAACAATGAGTTAAAACCTCCCATTTTTACACAGGTTACATGCCATGTTTTGCATTAGAAATGAAACAGTTGTCAGAAAACGATTCAACACCTTCTAATTGGATTGAATTAAATAATTGGAGAAAACAGCACTGAATGGCACATGAGGAGATGTGCCAAGTCCTTATAGCCATCATTTGACATTCATCATGTCTACACCAATGGTGTATAAACTACACAAATCATGTTCTTGAGTTAAAGTAGAGATACACATTGTAAATTATTACTTGCTAATTATTAAGAAATTTGCCTTCAAATGTACTTAAGCATCCACACTACTAATATTTTATTATGGCTATAATGTTCCTATTATCATTTTTGTCACAAGACTCTTTGCTTAATACACTCATTTTATGCCAGAAGACTCTAATGTGACTCTCAGCACAACGATCTATTAATGGAATGATATTAATAAGTCAAACACTGATTGATATCTATATAAATGATCATGAGCTCAAAACCTTTTCAACTACTTAAAACAAATAAGGCCACAGGTGTTGTGGCAAGTTAGAGTCAGGAGTTTCCTCCATCATTTATTCCTCTGAAATGTGTGAAAAAGCTACTTAAGTACAGTAACGAATTACATTGACTTCATTAGTGTCCACCACTGATCTACACAGTGACTGCATATTCACAGCATATCGTTCTTAAAACTCTAAGATGTTCTTTAAATCTTCATCAGAGTTTATCAGGAATATTTGATTTCACTGCTATTCAAACTGGAACAGTGTGTGATTAAAGAAAAGCCTGTTATAATGAACCAGGGTCCTGTTCCAACTGCGCTACTTTGAAAACGTTGGCCGGTTAAAAGCTTTTTACAAGTTGGAAATGAGGACGAGCCGCTTTTGTTCAAGGATCGGACATCACCGGGGGGAAAAGTAAGCGACAGGAACATCGCAGTCAGCACCAAAAAATAATCTTTTGATGAGAAATGTGGTGTAAAAATAGTTCAAATGAGTTGAACATGAAAGTATTATTAATTCTTCTTTTTTTCCCACCTGGTTTCATTACGACCAGTGTATTGATTTGGGCTCGGTATTAAACACATCGAATTAAATCCTGTAATTCCGTATTAAACTCTGGACTGCATTGATTTTTTTTTAAGCATTTTTTTGGGGGGGAAGGAATGATTTTTGTGGAATATTTGGTTCGACTTTCACACGGCTGTGAAGTGGTGCAAAAATGTTAATTAAATGTAAAAAAAAAAAAAAAACAACAGTTTTCAGATACACTGGAATAAAGATGTCACACGTGGAGGTAGTCACCAAACTGCCAACTTCGTCTTCCTTCCACATCATCAACCCTTCCCCCTTATTTTCTTTCTCTTTCTTGCTTTCTCTCGCTCTCTGTCATTCTGTCCTCCACCACAACCAAGAACTGCCTTGGCGTAATTAGAGGGTAGAGGTTAAATGCTTTCTCACAGGCTTTCTGATTTGCGCCGTAGAAGAGGCCTAGTGTAAATGGGATTTGATTGAACAGATGTTTTTTTTGTTGTTTTTTTTTTTTTTTTTTACATTTAGAACGGAGGTTTGCGTAACACTTTATTACACAATACAGTAAAAACCGAGTGTTTACGTGTGTAATAAAGTGTGAATGTGAGCAGTGATTACAAGTTGTAAGCGACACTGTGGGTGCGTATCGAATTGTATTAATATTAAAGATTGTCCATTTTGTAGGGAAATTATTTCATTATATATCATTCACATTTTTATCATTAAGAATTGCTTGTCCATTTGCCTGCATGTGCTCAGGAGGTTGAAGGAAGCCAGAGAACCTAAAGATTCACTAACACACACACCCTTAGATAACAACCTGGGCTTGGGACATATTGGCATATCATATATTATTAATGACATGGAGACTGGATTAAGACTTGTTCTCTTGTCTGAGGGGGTTTGTTTAGGTTTTGGGTGGTGAAGTCATTGATAGGATTGTTCAGTTTTCAAAAACTTGGCTTGTGTTAGCCAGTCAGTTTTCAGGAAGCATTTTACGCTATTAGAATAAGTTGACTTGATTATTTTCATCTACAGGTTGTATTACGCCAGTAGAGGCGCATTTTGCAAGAAGTGCTTATAGTTTTATATATAGCACTATATTTTTCTTTGTATTTTTTGGATGGGAAAAAATTTAACTTGGAAATTACATCTCATGCTCTTGTACATACAATGTATACGTATGATGTATTATGGCTGTATCAGTATCTATATACAGGATATATACAATCGTGTGGTAACACAAACAAACCACAACCAAACAGGTCAATTTAACAATGCTGTGTTCAATATGTGGATATTAGCTGTATCATTTGTGATTTTCTACTTTTTGCCATAGAAACCTCTGAAAAGCATGCTAACAGAAAGACATGTTCACTGAAAAGGATGCTAAATTACTTCTGGTTGCTTTCACTTACAAATTGATCTAGCTGTATTTAAAGATGGATGTAGAAAACAAGAGCAAGGGCAATAGTCTCTGGTCAACACATGTTCAGAGCAAATTGGGATACTTTTTGCTGTTAGCATTGTTTTTTTTTGTTGGGATACTTTTTGCTGTTAGCATTGTTTTTTTTTTTTGTTTTTTTTTGTGTGGTAAAATGTAGTTGTTGTTTTTTTGTCTCTGCCTGCTGAGATATTTGTGTAAGCCAAGTTGACAATTTAAAAATTAAAAGAATTTAATGTAATGTAATAATTTACACTGGTATCTTTTTTTTTCCATTTCTTGCATGGTACTTATATTTAAAGATTTTGTACTTCTACTACTATTGCTACTACTAATAAAAATATATTAATAAATTAATAATATTAATCATTATTCATTAATAATATTAATCATAATTTTACTATTATATTTATTCCTTATAAAATTCTGAGTAATTATAGAACTGTAGTATTAGATGCTACTATACTTTACTATACTATATTTTATTTTACTATACTATACTATACTATATTTTACTATACTATACTATACTATATTTTATTTTACTATACTATACTATACTATACTGTACAGTACTTTACTGTACTATTCTGAACTAAGTAATATTCTGACCAAACTAAAAATACTAAATGAATTTCTACAGGTCAGTGTCCCATGGCTTTTCCCTTTACTAGTAATTCAAAAAACTACATATGGAATGTCATATCAAGGTTATAAATTTAAAACCGAATTTCAAGACAGAACAGAACAGATCGCATTTTCACACACTGGCTGTTCACTTCAGCTGCAGAACTGCAATTAGACCGTAACTGAGGTAAATTCCTCTCAATACGAAAAAAGCCATTAATTTAAACCCATTGCTCCTAAAGGCCGTAAACGTTGTGCAGCTGCCAAAATATACATTTCTGATTACGGCAACGTTTAGGTCATTTTCTGATGTCATAATCAAAATTGCTCTTCATGCTTTTGGCTCGTGACAAGCCAGAGAGTCGTCTATCAGATGCCCTTCCTGGCTCTATTGTAAAATATCTGCATAGTCAAACAGAGCTTTGTGCACATGTGCAGACTGGTAGATGATGTCCTGCAGCATGGGGAGGTCTGTTTACTAAATTGGGTCAAAATCTGGAAACGTGCCTGAGCTCCCTCCTGCAATATTCATGGGGATGACATTTCAGATATAGTGCAGACTCCAGACACAGCCTCTAATTGGCCCGTGTAGTTAATCACAGGGCGCTGGCATTGTTAGTTAAAAAGGGCTGTGGACATGGACAAGAGCAGTGTTATAATGCGGTGCAACTAGAATTTCAATGCCAGTTTTATGATACATGATGGAAATATATTGATGTGAATATAATTGTTGATATTTCATGAGGAGTTAGAAGAAGAAGAACAGCCTTTATATGTCACATATACATTACAGCACAGGGACATTCTCTTGTTTGCATATCCTAGGGATGTTAAAACCTGGGGTCAGAGCACAGGGTCAGCCATAAAACAGCGCCCCTGGAACATAGAGGGTTAAGGGCCTTGCTCAAGGGCCCAAGAGTGGTAGTTTGGTGATACCGGGGCTTGAACCCCTGCCCTTCTGATCAGTAACCCAGAGCCTTAACCACTGAGAGTTTCATTATGAGTTTTAGGATTTATTTTATGAAAAATCAAGAAGTGTCGAATTATTTTTAACAGTAAACTTGTCAGTACCTACAGGCGTGACATAAACGATAGATTTATATTTCAAATGTGCTCATTCTATTACACTTTTTTTCTATAGCAACACCTCTTGGATTTCGGATTCTAGACATGATCGAAGTCTAGTAATCAGCGTATTAAAGACAGCTGCTATAACGTAAGTGATTAACAGAAACTTCTTTCAAGGATGTTTCATAGCATTAATTGTAACCATAAATATTTAAATTGTATGAGGTGTTGTTAAGATTGTATAATTTATAACATATTCATCTAATATAGAAAGGAATCCTGAATTTGGGTACTGCTGTTAAAAGGAAAACGATCCCACTGTTTGGGAAAAAAATCACACCATTTTTGGCATGGATCATTTTCTTTCTCTAACAACACACCCAGTTGTGTTTTATTCCTTACTCCTGTAATATATCGGTGCATTTCAGCGACAGGTAGCGGGGTGTACGATGATGAAATGCCGACGCTAGCTTTGCATTTCAGCGATGCAGTCGAGCCTCAGCGAGCTAAAACAAAAGCTTCCTTGAGGAGATGGAGAGGATCCCAGTGGGAGAAGTAGTGTCAGTGGTCAGGGTGGTAACCTGGCACCTGGCAATTACTGCCAGCGGCACTCATTAATCTCACCGAGAGCCGCTCTGCCCTCTGACAAGTCTCTCCTGTCACTTCCCCTCTCTCCCAGAGACAAAACCCAGGCTAATACGGCCATTTATATTACATGCAGGTCCACCGATTTGCCAAGTACCTTGGAGGAAGGCTGGCATTTTGAAATGCTGCTTATTTCCATGCGGGCAATTACATTTCCAGCAAGCAGACAGCACCGAGCATCGGTTGGCGCAACGATGGATACGGATCCCGTTAGTATTAGTGTGTAGCATTCCGATTTTTTTTTTATGTCAAATGCCTGTAAATGTATCACATTGGCTGTTCGGATCCGATTTTCCATTTAAGGACACGGTGGATGACAGAGGCAATAGCGGCTTCTCACACAAAGGAAAAACAGGAGGAAGAAAGAGCGAGCTAGCATCCGCAGTGCTGAGATTTTGTATTTTTTTCCCCCCTCAGGCAACGTGGTCACCCCACTCGTTCAAACCGGCACCTTCCAAATGAAGGGCCCCTATCGCTTGCCGCAATCAATCCCATCCCAGAGCTTCCAAATCAAAAAAGCCGGATCTCCACCTCCGCTGTCAGCGGCTTAATAGGGGACGATAAGCAGGTCCATATAATTACAATCCAGCGAAATAATTGTAACAAAAGGCTAAACGATTAGCTGTACTTTTAATTAGCCAGTGCTTCAAATTAATAATTGCTGCTTAAATCTGAAATCAGACCCACTGTTGTGGCGGTCTAATAATGGAGGCACTCGCATGCCACTTATTAAATTTTTTTCCATGACTTCCTGGTGGGTGGGTTGGGTGTTGTGGGGCATTTAGGATGGGGGGGGTTGAACAAGAAAGTGAACTGTATGTGAGAGAGAGATTCTGTTCGGTTGTCATGCGAAAGCAGCAGACCTCAGCTAAAGATGACATTTATTCAGTTTACTAAGGCTATCACTGTTCAGCTTTTTCTTCCTCCATCTGGCTTGGGGAAGGTGGGGAAGGGGATGAGGGTGAATGGGGAGGGGGGGTGGGTGGTTGTTGGTTTCATAGACGTGGACATATTCCACAACACCATCATCAAGCCTGCCGTCATGCCTCATTATAAAATAATCTCCACGGATGCTGATTAAGCTGAAGACTCGGTTTATTTTAGAATCTGTTCTTGCAACATATGGATAAGGAACGAAAAAAAATCCTCATCCTCATTAAACGTCCATCCCTCCAGGCTTCTGCTGAGTGATCACGCTTTACACAGTCTGCCTTAGGTTTATCAGGAATTCTTTGCTTTTTACTCATTTATTTTGTGTGTATATATATATATATATATATTTATATATATATATATATATATATATATATATACTTACATATATATTTAAAAACAAAAAATTTATTTGAATTTGAATGATGCACACATCCGGCAATTAAAACCGTCCGTGTGGAAACATATACAAATTTCTTTTTGGGGTCCTGATGATTTACGTAATTTAAAACACCGTAACTACTTTAAAAAATTTACAAAATGTATTTTTTCTTCATGCTCTATGTTGAGTTTGCACAACACTGTGTTCATGTTTACAAACATATTATACAGTAGGTTTATTGGTCGGCGCTATTTTGTGTTTCGTGTATCTGTCACACACTGTCTTTTGTCTGCATATGTATAAATTTTTTTTTTAGACAGACAGACAGACAGACAGACAGACAGGCAGGCAGACAGACAGATAGATAGATAGATAGATAGATAGATAGATAGATAGATAGATAGATAGATAGATAGATAGATAGATAAAAATATATGTGTCTCTGTAGCTTCAATAATTAGCACTTTCTTGTTTATTATTGTTTGTGGGTTTTTTTTTCCCGAAAATTTATAAAGCTATTTAAATATTTATGGAAATGTAAATAAGAACAAATAGAATGCATATTGTATTTTATTGTATCATATCGTATGGTGTGGCATGGTCTGGTATTGTATCGTATTTAATATTTAATCCAGCTTGGACCCGTTAAAGTCTGGTTAAAAGAGAGTGTATTCAGAGTGATGCTCGCTCTACCACTGAATCTCAACCCTGAGCATTACGAGGTTAACTAGCAGAACGCCACCACACTTTCTCGTCCTGCTTTACATTAACTGGATAATGTAGTGTCGAGGGACTGCATTCTTCTCGAGATAATACCTCTGACAACCGTAAACGTGATCTATCAGCACTGAATGATCCGTCAGGTGAGCTGACATAAACACAGCTGACATCTCGCCGTCATGGCGGCCAGGGACCCGGCGTCAATCTGCTTTTGTCCCTCTCTGTCTCTCTCTTTCTCGCTCTCTCCAGTTTTTATTTCTTCTTTTATCTTGCTTCTTTTTTCCCGACCCCTCTAAAGAAGTGGCTGTCACCTCCGGGCTCGCTCTCGTTTTTCTAGCCCGGCTCAATTCCACACCCTTTCTGAAATAATTTGATGATGGATTAGACACGGCGTAAAAGCCAGGCGACCCCAGGAGTGGCTGGGGGAATAGCTAGGGCAGATTGAGAGCTAACTTATCTCAACTGTTCCTCTCTGGGTCCTTTCCATCACTCTCAGATGCTCGCCTTTTCTGCTCTTTTAGAGGTGGGGATGCTTTCTGAAAAATCCTAAATGCTCTTCAACTGGCAGAGGAGTTTTACATTGAACATACACAGGTATGTGCATAAATATGTTGGCCAATATTTAGGAAAATATGTGTATAATAAGTATAGGCAATGTGCTCAGGCTTGATTTGAGGCCACAAAACCGATTGCCATGGAAGGTGTACACTTTATTTTTTCATTTGAATTGTTATATATTTGCTTTATTGACATCATTAGCAGATCCTGAGCTTATGGGGCACTGGGCATAAGGCGGGGATACACATTTGTATTCACACACGTTTATTCCCTCCTAGAGGCAATCAAGAGCAGCCGGTTCTAGCAGCATGTGTTTGGGAAAATGTGAGGAAAACAGAAAAGGGGGAACTCAAACAGACATTGAAGAACATGCAGATTTCCGAGCTCAATTTTAAAGAGCAGAACCCGGAGACAACTTTGTTGCTGCCTCACACCGTGTTGCTCGCCCCCACCAGGTTGCTTTACATTATCTAATATTACCTAAAGCTTCATCAGCCACATCAGGGCATTCACATTTCTAGGTTGATCTCATGTATAGGCAGACACGAATGCTAAAGCTACCAAGTCCTGCGGGACGTCTGTGTTAATCTAGGGCCACAACGCCGTCTCTGCTGCCGGAATGTAGGCCATTATGCTAATGCTATGGTAATGCCACATTTACCCTAGGGTACTGAAACAAGCACAGTCACCTCCACCTGTGTTTTCTGTTGTCAGTGTCTAATTTGGTGCGCCATACACGTGCTTTCTCTCATCAAGTGTGCGGGAAATAGGTTTTTTTATCACGCTTTGCTTTCACAGTACAGACTCGAGGTGCACTCAGGGGCTACTGCCACTAGTTAAAACAAGCTTCCTGTAAGAGTTGCTGTGTTGATTGCCTTCCAAGGACCTTTAAATTGAGAGGAACTCTCCCTGAGGCCTGATACCCTCTCACTGTCGATTCCTGCCAGAGTGCTGTCCTTTCTTAAGCTTCAATCCGTCTACTTCACCTCAGCTCAGGCTCAGATAAGGGCTTCTCTTGCATCTCTTAAAAAGCGCCCAGCTTTCTCGCCGTTGATTTCTCGCATGCCAACTTGAATCATACTCACCGTCTGTTTCTCTCTTTTTTCTCTCTTTCTCCACAGCCATTATGAACAAGACCGTTCGGCACTAAAGAAGAAGGAATGGGAGCGTCGCACACAGGAAGTGCAGCAGGACGAAGATTTGTTCTCCACCGGCTTCAATCTGTTCGGCGAGCCATACAAGGTAACGGTTCACCCAGGGGTCCAATCAGCGACTGTGCATTTTCATTTCACACCGGCAGTTCTGTTCTAGCTAAAAGAAAAAAAGAAAAATCACAGAATCTGGAGTGGTTTGCTACGATGGCGCATGGCACTTTATTTGCTGCTTCGTGCTCCTTTGCTTTGCTAATATTCACACGGAGTAGTCAGAATAGAAATGTTTGGCGGAGCCAATAATCCGGTGATATTTTGTGAAATATTATCATCTTGGCGCCAAAAATAGAGGCATTTATTCAACATTATACACTTTACTACCTTTTAAAAATTTAATTCTCCTTATAATTATTTATTGTTTATAAATTGTTTATTTTTTATATTTTTTATTTTTTGTTGTTGCAAGGAATGCAAGAAGGATGAAGACGAGTGAATGGACTGTGCGATGCGGCCATATCAATATTGCGTTAAATAAAACAACATTTCACACATGTTGCTCATATTTCGTAGAACCGCATTGGGATTGTTTGTGTATCACGTCCAGCTTTAAAAAATTCAATATCTTTTATATCAAACAATCCCATTGAAACCGCTACTACGGTAGCGTTAGCGACTTTGCCTGAGGACGTGGCAAGCAAGACATTTTTGGTGAATATAACTAAAGACTTTCAGTATGACAGCTTATCCAAGGAAGATAAAAAAGAAAGAAGGAAAGCTGATTTCACCAGAAAGCACCCATGACAGGAAGATATAGCTAGCTATATATAGCGATGGGCTTTCAGTGAGAGTGACTTCTTTGGGATCTATATCTTTTTGTCTATACAATAGCCAATCAATCAAATCAAATCAAATCAAATCAAATCTATCTATCTATCTATCTATCTATCTATCTATCTATCTATCTATCTATCTATCTATCTATCTATCTATCTATCTATCTATCTATCTATCTATTCATATAAATACACCACCTCTGATTCATATAAGCTGATTTTGACGTTTTCGAACGAATTTTTTTTTCTTTTTTTTAATACGTTTTTTTTTGTTTCCAATTTTCAGTCTGCAGTTATTTATTTTTGTAAAACTCAACATCTAAATAAATGTAAAAACTTTGATCTAAAATGTTAATGTGGTGCTGCATTTTCTTATCATCTCTTGTAAGGTTGTATTTATACAGGTAGAAGTGGAAGGCTATTCACACAACGTGGCCTTTAGTCAGTGTATTCTGTATTACAGTTTTTCTCAGTTGCATTGTAGCATTTCTCCATAAAGTGGATTAATCATCCTTCATATTTGCAAACCAGTCAGTGCATTTCTCAAAACAATTTGTACAAACAGCACAATACATTGGATTTCTCGCAAAAGTAAGTATTTGTGTCAATGAACATCTCATTCCCATCAGAATGACGCGTCCTTTTGTCATAACAACGCCGGTACAATGTTTAGTCACGCTGTCAGTATGACGCCGCACAGTTTCAGCGTTTCCTGCTATAAACTATGGTTTGGATCGCGTTTTTTTGAAAATGCACAAGAATTTCTACTTTTCTTCTGTTTCATCTATAAATTTCAACAGCACAAATTTATTTATTCGTTCGCATATTTGATTTATATTGATTGCAAGACACTGGACAGGATTCACACTTTAACTGTACTGAAATGGTTTTTGTTTCCTGGTTTTTTGTCCATTTTCAGAAATTGTAATTCTGCATTTCGCTGTCACCAATTACAGTTTTTCTCAGCTGCTTTGGAGCATTTTTCGAATCATCCTTAATATTTGTAAACCAGTAAGTGCATTTCTCATAAACAATGTGTACAAACAGCACAAAACATTGGATTTCTTGAAAAAACCTGTATTTTTCTCAAAATCCTTAGTTTATCTCTCAAAAGTAAGTATTTGTGTCAATGAACATCTCATTCCCAGTAGAATGAAAAGTCCTTTTGTCATTGTTTACAAAGATCATAAAATGTTTAGGCGTGTTGGCAGTAAGATGGTGCACGGTTTCAGGATTTCTTTATATAAACCACAGTTTGGATTATGAATTTATTCTGTATGGTATATGAATTTCAGGAGCACAAATTAAATTTTGATTGCATATTTGATTTATATTGATTGCAAGAGACCGAACAGGATTCACACTTTGAATGTACTGTACAAGTGTTCGTTTGTTTCCTATTTGTTCATCCATTTTCAGAAATGATCATTCTTTGTTTTGCTCTGTCTGTATACACTCTTTAATTGAAG
Organism: Silurus glanis; assembly: GCA_014706435.1. Classification (NCBI taxonomy): domain Eukaryota; kingdom Metazoa; phylum Chordata; class Actinopteri; order Siluriformes; family Siluridae; genus Silurus; species Silurus glanis. The sequence continues at coordinate 3,688,061 of JAAIIK010000052.1, read as the reverse complement.
GTTCACAAAATTCACCATTGACCTGTCTTAGAGAACTAGTTGATTATTGGTTGATCCGATGCCATACACTCGTCTTCATCAGTGACATTCAAGATTCATCTGCACAATTCATCAGTTTAACACATTTACAGAACGAAATAGAAATTGTATAGAAATTTAAGCTTGACAGATTCAGCTGGTTTAACCATTTTGCATTTAATGACTTGACCAGCATTCGCAATTTGATCAAAGCAACAAGAAATTATTTTATAATGCGCACAAGTGACTCTATGATGTGAAGGTTGAACGAGTCGTTTTAAGAAATTTCATTTCTGATCTGAGAAACACTCCAAAGAAACTGAGAAACACTGTAAATGCCTTCTCCACATCTGTGCACACTAACCATTTTTATCAGCTTTGTGAGATCTGGCAATTCAAACTGAACGAAACGCTTCGAAACGACACTTCATTAAATCCAAACCACTCTTGATTAAAGTCGAATGTTTATAGAAAGGAGATAATTGCTTCATTCAGGGATAATTCACACCCAGGAACAATTGCTCATAAATAATTACGTGTTAAGTTCTCACCAATAAACTCCTGAGCGTACTTTAGGCTGTAGAAATGCGATGTTTTGGCATCGCGTAATAGTTGACGATGGACAGGTTAGAAATGGTTTATAGTGATAAAGATGTTCAAGTATTTTGCTTTTTTTATGTATTTTTTTTTTTTTTTTTTTTTTTGAAGGCACCAATTCATTCATTACAGTATGTTCTGTGAGAATCATTACACTGCTGTGCAACAGAGGTGGCAAAAGTACAACATCCTTCACTCAAGAAGTACAGATTCTCATGTTTTACAAGACTCTGATAAAAGTTGATGTACTGACTACATTTTTTTACTCAAGTTAAAGTAAAGAAGTTTGGGCTCTGACATGAACTGAAATAAACAGTAGCCTTTACTACTACACGTTTTAGTGTAACGCTGGTAACTGGACCTCACAGCTTTAATATATTGTATTACAGTTTTTCTCAGCTGCTTTGGAGCATTTTTCAAATCATCCTTAATATTTGCAAACCAGTAAGTGCATTTCTCCAAGAAATATGTACAAGCAGCGCAATAGATTGAATTTCTTGCAAAGGTCTGTACTTAAAAAAAAAAAAAATCCTTAGTTCATCTCTCAGAAGTAAGTATTTGTGTCAATAAACATCTCAATCCCAGTAGAATGAAAAGTCCCTTTGTCATTGTTCACTAACAAGATCTTCAAAATGTTACTCATGTTGTCAATATGACAGTTCAGTACCAAAGCATTCGCAATTTGATTAAAGCAACAAAAAAAATGATGATGATCAGGTGATCAGGAATGTCTCTGTTCTCAGTCATGTTCACATCGCTGACTCCCGCCGTCTCATCCATGTTAGCTCCATACTTCTTGTTGAATTCCGCCTTGCTCGTTGTTAGCTTTGTAGGCTAGCCTACGTTTGTGGTGCCAGGAAATGATACACGAATGGTAGGTTAAAAAGCCGTGCAATCACAAGAAATAGATCGATGGGCTGAAAACGGTGCACAATGCTAGAAAATCTTTATAACATGTCACCAAATAGATTAAAACCTAAGTAACGAGTCTGGTTTGAAAATGTAAAATGTACAGAAATTTGTGCAAAAAAATAAGCTTTTATTTTCCAGCTCTATTGAAATATAATCCTATTAAAAAAACAAAACAAACATTGAGTCATTTTGGAGTATCTTTCAGTGTTATTTTCTAATAAAAGTGCACCACATTCCAGTTGACAGTAGAGAAGAAAATGTAATTCGTTAGTGTATTTAAGTAGCTTTTTTTTGCACATCTGTACTTTACTAAAGTGTTTACATTTAGAGAAAATTTTTCTTTAACTTCACTACATTTCAAAGTCAAATGTTTTAAATTTTACTCAACTACATTTAGAGAAATCAGTCGATCGTTTTTATTTATGAGGATTAAAAACTAAACTGTTCTTGACTGGTACTTGGTGGTATCTGTTTATCACCAACATACAGTTCAGCTTCAGTTTAACAGCAAGCAGGACATTTTAAGAGGACTAAATAATGGAAGAGTCTCCTGATCATTTGAATAGATATCAATCAGTGTTTTGACTAATTAATATCATTTTATTAATAGAGAGTTTTCACATAAATTGAGTTGATTAACCAGAGTCTTGAAATGAAACTTTATAGCCATAACAAATCATGGATACATACATTTCAAGTCCATTTTAAGGCAAATACTTTTGTACTTTTACTCAAGTGAACGCCTTAAAGGGAGCACTTTTACTTTTACATGATAATATTTGACCTACTGTATCTCTCTTTTACTCAAAGATGTGGTTTGTGTACTTCGTCCACCTCTGCCACATTGTAATCAACATTGGGTTACTCACCTACAGTGTGAACCTGTACATTGACTTAATAATTCTTATAGAAACTCTACATTTCTTTGTTATTCATTATTTTATTGTCTGTGCTTCTGACAGTGACATAATTGCAGGTCTATTTTAAAAACATTATTATCCCTTTTATTTGTCTTGCCAATTCCCACCCATCTGACAGGTCTATTAAGTGCTTCCTTTGAGACGTGTGAAGCTAGCCAGCTGCTTCTGCTTTCTATAACTGCTGCTCTTGCTGGATCACAGGGCAGTGTAATGTACTCAAAGGAAAGCCCTATTCAATTTCTATTCAATTTGTATAGCGCTTTCAGCAGTGGATGTTATAGCAAGGCGGCTTAACAGAAGTTAATAAGTTTTGTCCCTATAAGTTCATCCCTAATGCACAAGCCAGAGGGAAAAACTCTCGGAGATGGTACGAGGAAGAAACCATAATCAAAAGGGAACCCCTCCTCATTTGAGACCGAATGTCCAGTCTTTATATGATCATTGTTGAGGTTGTCCATGTGGATCCACATTCAGCAGCAGTGAGTGATGTCCTATTGATGAGAACTCCATTAGGGCATGAGGATGGATGAGGCAGAAAAGGTCAGGAGCGTTGGAACCTCTGTGTAGCTCAACAAATAGACAGAATGAGAAAGCAAAAGTGAGAGAGAGAGAGCTATCTACCTTCTTTTCATACATTGCCAGAGCTAAGTCATTGACTGAGTATGCCATCTATAAGAGTCATACGGCCATGACGTGGTCCAAACTCTTGGAATTTCAACCTATAACTTTTTCTATGAAACCGTATATAAAAATTGTAATATTGCGACAGATTTGTTTGGCATTATTTTATAATTGATCTAATTTTGATGTTACAGTACATTAATGGATATTCTGCTGTTTTTTTTAGATTGAGAAGAAAATCCTGTACGTTTTTAAGGTTAAAACCTCAGGTGTAATTTTGAATCCTGTTTTACTGACAGTGAGCGAATCAATAGGATTAATAGCCAAAGTAATAGGCTGTTTAGTTGTTGCTTGAAAAACTTGTTATGAAATATGCCAGACATTGTCTAATTAGTGCACTTTAGCGTTCTGTGCAAAAACAAAACAGACACTGCGGTTTGATTGCCAGGGACCCATTTTTTTTCATCGTGCTGGTCTGTGTTTGTCATACTGCGACTGTGGCATTGTTAGCAGGCGGCGTTATTAACAACGAACGACGATCAGAGGCGCAACCCACTGTTTAGCATGTGTTAATGCTCCAGACGCCATTAATTAAGTGCCACTCAGGCTGATGGAGATTTGCTACCTAGCCTGGATGTGAAGATGCAGGGTTCCTTAATTGCACTAGTACTGTCTGCTGGTTTGCACGATTTGATTATTCGTTTATTTGAAGTGAAGAAGGAGGAAAACTTGATTTGTTTAAACGTGTACAACTTACTGATGCTGTACAAGAAACTCCGGCATTATTGCCAACTTTCAGCAAACAAGAATGTATATGCTAAAATAAATGAATGTTTAACGTTACCAGTCACTTGAATGGGCCACCTGGATACTCACTTATTCAGGATAGACATGAGGCATCAGTGTAGTGCATGAAATCCTGCATATAGAGATAAAGAGCTTTAATTAATGTTCACATCAAGCAGTGTGCTCTCTGTGACAGTGGCATGGCTGTTTCGTGCGTCAGGCTGCTTCGAGTGTGATGATTTTCTTTTACGACAGACCCTCAGGTTTATACAGAATGTGGTGAAAAACAAACTACTGGCAAACAACCTTTCTGAAGGGGTTCTGAGGTCAGAGGTGAATGGACAGACCGATTTAAGCGCAGCAGCAATGCTATTGTAACCCGTATAGCCACATTTTACGACCGCGGTGAGCAGAAAAGCATGTCGCAATGCACACTGTGTGGAAGTTTTATGGTCTTCGGACAACAATAATAGAATGGTTACATTCTTTCATTCTCAGACAAAAACTGGAATCTGAGGTTTGAGGTGGATAGAGTGAGCACTGGTTCATAGAAACAGGAACGTTGGTGACTGGAAAAACTTTAAAAATTTTTCTCAACTATTCAGTGATATTATTCTGATATATTATTATAATATTTAATATTATAATATTATTATATTATATTTCCTTAAATAGTGCTATTATTTCTGGAAAACACCAGTTTCCAATTTTTATCAACTTTTCCTCAAGAAACTTCCTGGACACTATTATGAAGATACTGGACTCCACTTAGAACTTTTGTTTTTTCCTATCAGATTTTCATCAACGTTTTTTTTTTTTTTTTTGTGTGTGTGTTTTTTTATCCATTACCTGATTTGTACAGATTTGTACTGTATGTCTCTTTGGTGATTGGGATGAATGACTTATATTCTAATTAACTTACATTTTCTAATTTATGTTATGAAGTGGGAAGTGGATGCAAGTGCAGTAATTATTTTATTGAAGTGCACATTTTACCTGAAAACCTGAAATGTGGAACAAAGGGTGAACATGGACATACAGATGATGACGAAGGCAAAATTATCCAGGTGCAGAAACGTGACTTGGTGTAGTTAGTGTTGATGATTTTTTATTTTTTTTATTTTTTTTAAATAATACCAGCATCAAAATCAGAAAGAGCTTTATTGACAATTGTTTTATTGTTTGCACTTAGAAGGAATGTGTTTTGTTCTTCCACTTCATCTTTTTTTATAAAAAATAAATAAAATGACATAAAATAGTGGCATTGCACATTTTTTAACAAATAAATAAACAAATATACAAATAAATAATACAAGGTATTATTGCACAAAAATGCAAAAAATAAAAAATAAAAAGTCACATTTTTATTGTATTTTATGGCACACTGAGAAATGATGATAATTAAGGAAGCTTTAAATGAATTATTTGAGCATAACTGTTGAATTAGTGTGTAATATCTGTGTAATCATTTTAGCTTCATTTTTAAAATAATAATTATGGTCACACGTACATCCTTACACATCTATTTTAGTATTATATGACTTTGGTAGCAGCACCACTAAGGTCAGAGATCCAACCTTTCTTTTTTTAATTTCCTTTTTTTTTTTTTTTTAATAAATACAGTTTTTTTTAAGAAGAAGAAGAAGAAAATATACTGAACAGCTCTGAAGTTTGGGAAGCCTGGAGGGAAGTATTTTTTTCTAATCTTATGGTTATGCACACGGTAAAAGCCTCAGCAAAATGTTAATTTCACACACTTATTCCCCTCTGCACTCTAAATGACTTTCTTTCAGCCGGGCAGCTGCATCGAGTTCAGGCGCCACTTTCTTTCCCTCTTTCCCTCCGTTCTTTGATTTGTGTCCTAAGCCAGCTGTTAGCAGGTGACAAGACTGAATTTTCCACAGAAAGTGCGTGAAAAGGGGAGTCAAAGTGCTGTCAATATAGCGGCACGGAAGACCTCAGGGGTTCAGAATTCAGGATCAATTCTGCTGTTTACTTGTCTGCGCTCCCCAGGCAGTCGATAAAAAAAAACAACAACAAAAACAACTGCCTCTCGCTCAGAAGTGGCATCACGTTTGCAGGCTTTTTGCTGACATGCCATTTTAAGTGCCTTTAGTGACTTTTCCTTGATTGTTTTGCTTGTGATGGTCTTCTCATGTTTTTTATATATATATATATATATATATATATATATATATATATATATATATATATATATATATATATATATATGATGCAACATGCAGTATAGCATGTTGTGATGGATTATGACAACAGATTGTTTTGCAGAAACAGAAACATATATATAAAGTAAGCTTAATTAAAAATTCAGTTTATTAGCAGTCTTTTTAGTTTTAGATTATTGACTAACAGGCTGGTCATTCACATTTACAGTGATGCTACAGATGGACAGTTACATGGATTTATGGCATTTGGCAGACACCCTTATCCAGAGTGACATACAACTGCCCAGCAGTGGCATCTTGGTGGTGCTGGGATTTAAACTAACGACCTTTCGATCCAGAGTCCAATGGTTTAACCCCTGAGCTAACACCTACCCAAGATCAAGTCCTGTCCCCTTTTATTCTGATGTTCTATAAAAACATCCCTCGTTTTAAAAGGGAACAATTTCTATTGTTGACAAAAATGATTCTCAACTTTGATTTAATCTATTAAACTGATATCATGATAGAGATTATATTTAATAATTTTGTAGAGATAATATCAGGCTATTGGACGCTACACCTCGTTTTATATTTATACATTAATCTGATTATCTTATTTAAATAATCTTCTACAAATTGTAAAAAAATTCCTTTAGGCTTTAGTGTCTTTCAGCAGAGTTGAAATAATTTTTTTAGGAAAGATTTTTCCTTTTTCTTCAATTTTGTTATGCTGTCACGTTGTCATCATTAAAAAAAGACAATAATAAATTGGTAAATAATAATTGGTTTTTATATTGTTTTCTCACCTGAGGTAAAGGTATTAAATGAAATAAATTATATATAAATATCATCGCTAGTTCATATAGAATCAGAATAAGAAAAAAACGTTATTACCAAGTATGTTTAGACACATGGAATTTGACTTGGTGACAGAAGCTTCCAGTGCAGGAGAAAGTACAGACATACAGTGCAATATATGATGCAGACATACATGGTATTTATACAGTAGAGATGAAATACAACAAAATATAAGAAAAACAGACAAAAGAAGTAGAAATATTGTTTGAATGAATGTACAGATGTTATTTACAAATGTGCTGTTTACAAATGCACCATTCGATTCTATGTATAAATGTGTCAGTTATGATGGACAATGTGTAGTTATGAATATTTTAATTGGTCATGCTGAGTATAGCTTGTGGGGAAAAAAACAGTTTTTGTGCCTGGCTGTTCTGGGGGACGGTGCTCTGTAGTGCCGACCAGAAGGCAACAGTTCGACGAGAGAGTGGGATGGGTGTGTGGGGTCCAAAAGTGATTTTCATGGCCCTTTTCCTCACTCTGGAGGTGTGAAGTTCTTGGAGGTTGGGCAGTGGGGCACCAATAATACCCTCAGCAGTCCTGACCATCCGCTGTAGACTCTTAATGTCTGATTTGAACCAAACCAGACAGTTATGGATGTACACAGGAGAGACTTAATGATGGTTGAGTAGAACTGTTTCAGCAGCTCATGTGGCAGGTTGAATTTCCTCAGTGGGCGAAGGAAGTACAACCTCTGCTGGGCCTTTTTAGCAATGGAGTCAACCTCTGTTGTATTGACAATATTTTCTTATTCGATTATTTCCATATTTGGTTATTCAGAGTGTATCGATTGTCTATTGTTGTCTTTTAATAATTATGACAACGTGACAGCATGGACATTTTGACAGCTGGTAACGTATTACAAACTGATCTGTTTAGGCTTAAGTCCCTTTGTCTATTGCTATAGTAAGTGAATTGATCAAAATGTGAGATAATCAGACAAATTCATGGGGTTTCCAACCCCATTTGACCTGGTTCATTTTGAAAAAATTCTTGTGCCCCAACGGTGTTGTGTAAGTGTGTGTGTTTGTGATTGGGGTTGTAAATGTACATTTACATTTGCGGCATTTAGCAGACGCCCTTGTCCAGAGCGACGTACAAAAGTGCTTTGAGTCTTTAGCAATGAATAAATCTACACTGGTACACAAGATTACAAACTGAATATAAAAATAACTCTTGAATTTTACAAAGCAAACTTGAAAAGTGCTAATTTAAGTGTTTCAAGTCAAGTCAAGTTTATTTCTATAGCGCTTTTCACAACAGACATTGTCTCAAAGCAGCTTTACAGAAATCAACAGTCAAGGTGAATGGTGTGCATTTATCCCTGATGAGCAAGCCATGGCGACTCACAAAGAGGTAGGTCTTTATCCGTGGCTTAAAGATAGCCGGGGATTCCGCTGTACGGACATTTAGGGGAAATTCATTCCACCACCTCGGTTCCAGAACAGAGAAGAGCCTTGAAGTATACTTACCTCTCATGCTAAGAGAAGGTGGTACCAGTCGAGCAGTGCTGGAGGATCTCTTTAAGGGCAAAGCACACAATTAATAATACAGTGTCATATCTATAAACATTTTCCCCAGAATGTTCTTCTACGGCCTGGCGACTTGCGATTCAGTAGTCGGGGACGTCTGCTTTAGTCAGACTGCCTAAGTTTGCAATTTGTTTGTTAAAAGGCTGCTTGCGAAGCAGAAAGTAGACTAAATAAAAACAGTTCTGCTGTGTTTTGGGATAAAAAATCGGTTTGTTTTCGTAATGTAGAGGTGTGAAGGAGTATTCCTGGTCGAAAAATGGGTGCTTTTCAGACTATGTCGACTTTCAGCAGGTTTTCCCATCTTGCTGAACACACACGCCGATGCACACATATATCAAAGTAGTTTTACAGATAATAGAGGCGCATTCCATATATAAAACCTACATGATTAAGATTTAGGAGACAGGATAATCACATCATGGCATATGTCTAGATATATTCTCAAGACCTGCCAAACAATCCTGTGTAATTTATCCAGACAAGCAACAGAATTTATGTTCTTGTTCATGCCACTTCTGATTCATGCGTCTGGTTACAGCATGTGTGTGTAAACTTTAACATTAAAGCCTGCGTTTGAAGGGAAGAGGGATCGGAACTGCGGCTACCCACAGGCCGGTCATCTCGCAACGTTACAGTGATACGTTTCTTCTGAAGAATAATTACAGTCATCTGAAGGCGAGGCACACTTTATCCCTCAGCTGTAGTCTAGTGCTCTCTCTCCCTCTCTATCTCTCTCTCTTTCTCTCTCTCTGTCTCTCTCCCCATATGTCATTTATCTTCATCTGAGCAGACACTCTTCCTTTTAGCTCTGAAATTAGTTTCACCATCAGAGAGCTCTATTTAGAACCTCTATGCATGTGCTCGTCACGGCTAAAACTGGGTCACTACCGATAGCTACTACTTTGCGCTACTAATGGTTATTGTTAAAAAAATGAAATAAAAAATTAGGTCGTTGGTTATCTGCATATTGAACTGGTATTGTTGTAGATAATAGATCATTTAGATTATAATAAGCATGTAAGGCAGGCTGTTATAGGACAATAATCACCAACGGAGTCTGGCAATGCAGCTCACGATGAAGCTGATTATTTCCGATATACCATTGCTTTCTGGATGGTTTTATATATTTTATACCCTAATAAGTCTTGATACTTCATTCCGATTGGCTGGAAGGTGAGCGTTCAAACTGTTCAGTTTAACTGGCGTTCTATATTACTACACTGCCTTATAATCAACTGTAACCATAGTAACAAACAGTCACAACAGTCATATAAAGCATGGCCTTATTTAGCTAAATGGATAATTTCGGTGTGCCTTTTAAATTATATGGCACACAGTGATTTTGTTTAATTCGCAAAATTGCAGATAATATAATTAATAATATAATAAATAATAAAACAAAAATAACCTAATGTGCTGTTATCCATTCAATTACTTTTGCACTGCAAATTTCAATGACTTCGATACCTTATAGGGTTACAAGTATATAGGATATGAAATATAAACCACGGCAAGGTTTACGTCACACCAGGGGAACCGATCACCGGCTCATGGACCAGTACCAGGTCATGGAAAATTTGCCACGGTACCAGGCCGCACAGAAGAAATAAAAGCACATATTTATAAAAATATCAAATCATTTTATTTGATTAGCATTTTATTGACTTTCTCGGCCAGCAGGGTGTTTTAATTGATTATTTTATGTCCCCCAATGTCAGTTTTGGTCTATTCATCGATAAATAAAGCTTGCATTTATTCTGTATTATGGTGGGTTTAATTTTTATTATACGTTTTATACATACATTATACATATTATAACATTATGAGCAGTGACGGTAATAAATTTTATGATCTCTTCATCATTGTACCTGTTAGTGGGTGGGTCATATTAGGCAGCAAGTAAGTTTTGTTCTTAAAGTTGATGTGTTAGAAGCAGGAAAAATTGGGCAAGCGTAAGGATTTGATGGAGTTTGACAAGGGTCAAATTGTGATGTCTAGACGACTGGGTCAGAGCATCTCCAAAACTGCAGCTCTTGTGGGCTGTTCCTGGTCTGCAGTGGTCCGTATCTATCAAAAGTGCTTCAAGGAAGGAACAGTGGTGAACGACAGGGTCATGGGCGGCATGGGTGTGGAGCGAAAGCTGGCCAGTGTGGTCCGATCTAATAGACTGCCTGAGAAGTTAATGTTGTTAATGCTCTACGGGTCAGGACTGTTTTGGCAGCAAAAGGTGACCAACACAACATTAGGCAGGTGGTCTTAATGTTATGCCTGATTGGTGTATATGTAATTAAATAGTAATATAATATGCAATATATTAGTATAATAGTAATAGTAATATAATATGCAATATAATATGCAAGTTATTGCTCGTGACAATATATGGAACCCGCCCAGCCTGGTCCGTAGATAAATCTTCTTGCATGGAACGGGTTTGTGATACAAAAAAAAATTAGAGGCCTTCTGACCAATCAGAATAGAGAATTCAGGTTCCTTTTTGTTGCTTGTTTAGTTTTTTTGTCTGCAATTTTTTTTTTTTGTAGTCCTGCATCTATCCCATAAGAATTTGCTGCCCTTGCATTCCAGCGAGCAGCTGTGGATTTGCGTCACCATTGCAAAACACACATTCAGCTTTGAACCCTCAGCGCTCAGCGAGCCACGCTGTCAAAAAAAAAAAAAAAAAAACGAGGGATTTGGACAGGAAAGAACTTTGCTGAGCCATAGCGATGCAATGACGGCACGCTCGGCCTTTGTGCTAGCAATCGCCCCCGAAGAGGTAACGGCGCTGATGAAAGATGTGAACACAAGCCGCTTTCGCAGTGATTCGGTGTTTACGATCCACTCCCTGGTTTTGTACTTAAGAAGACAGATTTGCTGCTAATAATTTCGCCAAGAGATTTCTCTTAAAAGACAGCAGGAAGTGAGTGTTTCGGGTCTTATTCCCCTGTCAACTACTTTTCCCTTTAACCCCACCCCCTCACCCCACAAATTTTCTAAGGCTGCTATTAGCTAATCCCTTTAAATCCTGTTTAATGGAACTGTGCTGTTAACAGCTATTTGGGACTAATTTACTGGCTGCCGGACCGCCTGGCACCTTCAAAGCCGTTCTAGTGCTGCCATCCTGAAGAAAAAAGTGCCTCCCTCAGGGTGAGAGTCAGTCCCCGAGGTTCAGATCTTGCCGTGCTCTGTGTCCGAGGTGGCTTTAAAGGTCTTTCAGGCTGCCAAGGTCAGCACTCTGGAGCTGGTGCCATACTTCTCTGCTGCTCCAGGCAGTGTGTGTGTGTGTGTGTGTGTGTGTGTGTGTGTGTGTGTGTGTGTG
>JAAIIK010000052.1:3654840-3666902 GCA_014706435.1 Silurus glanis | reverse complement strand
TGTGTGTGTGTGTGTGTGTGTGTGTGTGTGTGTGTGTGTGTGTGTGTCAGTCCATTCCCTTTGAATGAAGTTGTCAAATGGCTTGTGGAAAAAAACTGGGTGCGAACAATAGCTTGTATGTTAGCTAGCTAGTCTGCTCAAAATTATCAATCAGCTGCAATTTTCACACTTGTGAATATGTACGTTTCCCTTTTGACTTTTATGTTCATTCACATTCTCACACATCTTTTCCTTCAGATTTTCTCACTCTTTCTTTCTTTTTTATAAATACTGGGTAAACATGTACCTGCAGGTGGAGGTAATTTAAAAATTGCAGTGTTATTATTGAAATAAATGTGGCCACTATTACGTAGACACTATTGTCCTGAAATGTTCTTTGGTCTGTCTCTTTTTTAATCAATTCTTCTTAATCTATTTTTGCTTGAATAAGAACCTTGAAGATGTGTCTAGTATAGGCAGTGTTTAGACTAAAAGAGACTAAAGGAGAATAATTTATGTTCAGATGTCCATGATGGGTTTCTTCTGTCATTACAGACAAACAAAGGTGATGCCCTTGCCAACCGAGTACAGAACACGTTGGGCAACTATGATGAAATGAAAGAACTCTTGACCAGCCATTCCAATCAAAGTCACCTGGTGGGAATCCCTAAGAACTCAGTTCCGCAGACCCCGGTGGAAAAAAACGACCAGCCCAGTTTTTTTACCGAAGCTCAGCGTGGCAGAGCCGCCTCAACTCAGCCAGCGAACCACACCACCTCAATGCCTCCTCCACCCACCACCAACATGGCAGGTCCAAGCATTCTTCATGGGCACCAGAGCACCAAAAAGTCCCGATCTTCCGAATGGTCTCGAGGGGCGCATGGGTCGGGTAGCAGCCAGGCAGCTCAGGCTGCCAGCCGGGGAAAGCAGATCTCCAGTGGGCATGAACAGGAACAAGGTGACTCGAGCCCTGGCACCTCGTCCACCTCTACACACCCCAGCAGGAGGCATGGGCAGACAGCCAAGGTTCCAACTGTTGCCAATTCACCCTGCGAGCAGGACTCGGGGTCACCTGTGGCCTCTACTTCTCTGGTACCCAGCGGCCTGTTGACACCAACATTCCCCCAGGGCCTGCACTGCAAACCCAGTAGTGGAGGACAGCAGAAACCCACAGCCTATGTACGGCCCATGGATGGCCAGGACCAGGCACCTAATGACTCTCCGGAGCTCAAGCCCACTCTGGAAATCACAGATGGATATGGTGGAGCACCATTTACAAGCCTGATGGATGGCAAAGGCAGCACAGTAGGGAGCAAGGGCAAACTTCCCAAGCTGACTCTCCCTCAATCAGGGGAGGTGAGTACTGATTTTTCTACTTGAAGCATTTTGTGCAGATGCTAAAGCCATTTCTCGCTTTCATTTGAATGCAGTGGTAGTTAGAAAAGAAAAATTGCCAGCTCGGCTCTGGCTTTCCCCTGGCTAAATCTGTTTTACATTGATAGCTGGCACAGTGAGGGGTTGACAAAAGGGTTTATTTTGTTAATAATTAGCTAAACAACCTCAGGCTTTTGCAGTTTACTACTTAATAAGCAGGCCTGCTCATCATGTTCTTGTTGCTTGAACACCGAGTTCATGCTTTGATGTTAAGTGTTCGTTCTTTGTGCAAAAAAACGGCGGATTGGAAATTCTGACTAAGAACGTCGAGGCTTTTTACATTTCTAAAACAGCAAATCTGGTTTATACCAGTATTTATCGTTTGAAATTAATCAATAAAGTCATAATGCATGAAAGTAAGTGCAGAACATCAGTATTAAGTATGACATTAGACAGACTTTAATGTTTACGTGTTTTTATCTTCCTTTTGGAGTCTACCAATGCTAGCAACAGCAGGTTTGTTTACTCAAACCACATTTAAATGTGAGCACCGAGCAGAATAGTTGCTCCACTGTTTCGCTGCACGTAGGTGTATGCTCGTTAAACATGCTCCAATTAGAGCAAATTTGCAATAAACTGGATTCCATGTGTTCGTCTGTAATTTTTTTTTTTGGTGTTTAAATCTCCAGGTAGTCTACAATGTGAGCTTTGAGCCTTGTGGAAACAAAAAGCTTTTCAAAAAGTCGTGTGTGGAGTTTGGACCTGTTCCATATATTGCAAAGAACAATATATTATAATTAAGGAATAAAGCACAACACAGCATGCCATTATAGTAAAATAATCAGTTATATGACCCAAATAATATATTTTTTAAATAGCTGCTAATTTCACTGGGTTTTATTTCTATTATACCACAATTGTTAGCCAATATTTAGCTAGGTATTTATTTTATTCCTCACACGTCATGAGGTGCATTGGGCAGCAAGGGCCTGATGGCTTACTTGCTGTTTCCGTAGAAGTTTTGTATCAGGGTCAGGTTGCTAACCCAATGCCCACTGATCTCCTATCGCAGCGGGGCTTGCAGACCGTCCATGGTGGAGTACTTTATCCCACTTCCCACAATTGTGCACCCATGAGGGTTTAAGGGCCTTGCTTAAAAGCCTAAGAGTGGCAGCCTGGTATGGCCGGGACTGGAACCTACAACCCCTGGATCCAAAGTCCAATGCCATAACCACTAGGCTACTACCTTCCCCGGCCAATATTTACAAGGTATTATTTGTTAATGAAAGAAATGTCAAACTATTAGGCTTTTGTAATTAATTTTCATGTTGTGCATCATTTCAGAAACACATATCTGTTAATAGTTGTTATTGACATTTATATAAGTCTGACACTGCAGACTATTTACCTACTGTACATGTGAAATGAATGTCTCCTTATATCAAAACAATGCAGTACGTTTATTTGAAGGTCTCTTTTTGAGGTGTATGATCCGTTACTATAGCAATGAAAAGGTAATTGCAAAGTGCATTATACCAAACCTGCTGCTAAGGATGTGCATCTCCATAATAGGCCGATTCAATTCGCATCTCGATGCATCGCCAACGTTAAGATACATTACAGATCCATAAGGCAGAGCTACCGATTAAGTGATACCGATTTTGATTTGAGTCAACACAATGCAATTCGATGCAATACGATGCAATGAAAAAAATAAACAGCGATACTGATTTCACAAACAGCTCTTTGTAGTGCAAAAAAGAAAGAAAATGATGAAATAAAACCAGGCGTTCTTTTTCTGTTTTGTCTCCCGGAAGATGCAGCTCTACCTCTGCCATGTTAATCTATTTTTTATGTGACTCTCCGTATTGTTGTGATACATCATATTCATGTAGAGAGAACGCGCTGGAGAAACAGTTTAGCGAGGAGAAATCAATCTACAATCTACATATCATATATATATATATATATATATATATATATATATATATATATATATACGTTCACATCGTTAATTTTCATGCCGGTGCACCGTTGGGAATCAGAATCTCTAGTATCTACCAATCGGATTATGGGGTGTGGCTTATATTGTACAGCATGAGTTTCTTTTGCTTATAGGTAACAGTCTGTGATTAATAGTTATGATTTAAAAATTGAGCAATGATTGTGATCATTATTTCAGCTGTTATCAAGTAGTTTTGATGTAAATTATGGATAGAGATACAGATATTTGTGTCCCTATAAGCCAGAGCTACAAGAGTTTTCGTTTTTGTATGTAAACAGTAAGCAAAGCTTTTTGTAAGTCTCTTCACTGAGTTGTATATTTGAATTCTGATCTCCGTCTAGGGATTTTAAAACTCACCCTGTCGAAACACTTACATTTACTGGAGTACCTCTTTTTTGGGGGGTCTGCCAGACTGGAGAGGCCCAGCATACAGTGTGTATTAAGCCTGGTGGAGGTGAAAGCTGCAGGGAGCTTTATCACGAGCTCATTTGTGCGCCTGACACTTAGAGAGCGGTGTTGTGCTGACCTGGCTCGGGGGCGCGATACCTGAGCTGAAAGCTTTTTACAAGCCGTCCTGTGTAGCCCCCTCTTTCTGAGCACCGCTGCCAAAGGGAACATCTGATCCCGTGGTTCCCTGCAGGGAGAAACGAGCTCATTCGCTAAGCCAGGATGGCCCTCAAGGACAGGGGAAAGCCGACATGAAAGGTTCGGACAGCAGGAGAGACGAGGTGAAAGCTAACGGTCCGGGGCTGCATAATAGACTTGTAATTATCACAAATCGCTAAAGCTCACGAAGGCTTGCAGGGCCGAACCGTTCCGCTTTTTCGACGCCGCCCCTTTTTTTACTCTCCTGCGTCAAAAAAAGAAATGCGATGGTTTTTGCCATTCTCTCGAAAGTTTTCTCGGCTCGTGGCTGTATGCGTTCGGAGTAAGTAAACCAAACGCGGAGATAAACAAGGACGGCATATGATTGAACAGGTTGACTCGGCACCATCGAGCCACAGAGACAGCCAGCTGTTCGCTCTCTTTGTTCTGCTGCGAATTTGAAGGCCATCGGGCTTAAAATTGCACCAAATCCCATCTTGGAGCATATGGTGCGCTCGCATTATACAGCTAAGCATGTGGCAAGAATGGAAACCTGGGGAATTTTGATTGCTCTCCGAGTGGCCTCGGAGCGCTCGGCTCACAGGAAAATAGAGATGGATGTTGTTGTTGGACCTGCATACTCTTTCTCTGTATTTCTCTCTTATTTTCTCTCTCTCGCCCTCTTAGTCTATACCCCTTTTTACCCCTTTCCTCCTCTCATAGATGAGCCATTGCCTCAGTGAACAGAAAGAGGGTGAGAGAGAATGTCTGCATGCGTGTGACAGAAAACGAGAGAGAGAGCGAGAGAGAAGATGATGCATAAATTAAAAAAAGAGAGCAACAGACAGCCAAGCAAGAGGAAGGTAAAATGGTGAGAATGAGAGAGCAAGACTGAAATAGCTCTCAGGAGAAACATATTCAAGGACACTGATTTGATTCCCCAACCCCCAACTACACCCCCCTACCCCCACCCACCAAAACACACCTTGCTCAGCTTTGCTTTGTTAAAGAGAGGATTCAGTTCCAGTGGCTCCCTCGGGACCCGCCGCCATTCTGTTGTTCCACACGATTATTATTCCAGTTCTCTTCAAGTCGCATTTCTGCAGCCTCTTTCCGGCGCATTCCTGAGCGATCGCTGTTCGTGTATATATGTATTCTCAGAGGCGGTGTTTATTTAATTTAAATTTTTTTTTTTTCTGTCCTCCTGAGCTAAACTCTTACCTGACCAGATGCTGTGCTGTTGCACTCAGGGAAGAAGTGACTGCTCGTTAATTGCTTCCAAACAATACACCTCCGTGGCTGCGTGCCTTTCCTTTCATTTGGCAAAATGATTATATAATAGGTAATAGATGATACACTTACAAGGTGTCACAGTATCGAATGTTCTCTTTGTAGGAAAACCAGACTCTGATTGAAAGCAGCTATGTATATATTTTTTAAACTGCATAATTGACAGTTGTTTTTTTTGTTTTTTTTTTATCCAGATGTTTGGTTGAAATCCTATTGTGCATCATTGAGATGAATAATCTCATATCCGTTGTGCACAGATATATTTCTTTTATATTATAATATAACCACTTTTTTTTTTTTTTATTAATCACCCATTTACAGCTTTTTTTCCATCAGATCGTAAAGCCCCATCATTTTCGTCCTGTGCAGATTATATATTATAAGGATAACTTTAAATACATAAATGTCAGTATATGCTACTGTATTTTTGCTACATCACACTGTAGAGTCTCATATCTGCGTCCTCAAACTCGCACACCAGGCTTAGATAAAGAGAAGTGTCTGAAGCTACCGGGTTTTTTGGGTTGTGGAAAGCGTGAAATGTTGCTGTTGTCCCCTCAAGCTGGCCCGCTGCAAAATATTTTGACAGGTTGAGAGCTCTGCGCGACGATAAGACGTCGCTAAATGGCTTTTGGAAAGTGTTCTGTTATCTGCTGTATTGATTAGTGGCAAGTGATTTTTGGTGCTTACTGTGAAAAGCTGGCTTTTTATTAAATACTATATATGTATATAGATAGTCGTAAAACGATTCCTCATAACATTTTAAAGCTTAAAATAGACAATACTATAGAAATAAAACAGATATATTTTAGAGTAGTCAATTTTCAGCTTGTATAGCAGCATAGATTTACTTTCCTCTGAAAATAACTGGACATACAGCCATTATTGCCTAAATAGCTGGCAACAAAAGTGAGTACACCCTAAATGATAACAGCTGTACGCTGTGAAACCATGCAAAACCACATGTCCTATTCATCACGTGACGTTTTTGTCTGCTTGACAGGAACATACAAATTTGTGTATGATTTGTGAATTAGAATTGTTGCTCTCCACTAAGATAGCCGAGGTTATAAGAAAATCGGTAACATCCTGAAACTGAGTTACAGTAATAATCAGGGACATACAGAGGTTTTCCAAGACGGGGTTTCACTCAGAACAGGCCTCGCTAGGGTCCATCAAAGAAGTCGAGTCCTCTTGCTGTGCATCAGGTTCAGAAGCTGCTTCAAAAAACAGACGCATAAGTGCTTCCAGCATTGCTTTAGAGGTTGCAGAAGTGGAAGATCCTCTTGTCAGCGCCCAGACCATACGCCGCACACTGCAACAAATCGGTCTACACTGCCGTTGTCCCAGAAGGAAACCTCTTCTGAAGCTGGCTCTCAAGAAAGCCTGCAAACAGATTGCTGAAGGCAAACTGACCAAGAGCATTAATGACTGGAACCACTGAAACTTGTTTTGCTCAGATGGTGTCCAGCATGTGTGGTGACGTCCTGATGAGGAGCACCAAGAAAATTGTGTCTTGCCTACAGTCAAGCATGGTGGTGGTAGCATCATGGTCTGGGGCTGCATGAGTGCTTCTGGTACTGTGTAGTTTTCACTAAACCAAAGGGGAACAAGATTTGCAGCATGTGTTTGAGTGTGTGCGAGTGGTCATCATCAGGTTGATGTGATTTGATCTGATATAGTGGTCTCAGAAAGCTTTAACCTAGTCATTGCTTTAACAGCAGTTTTGGGCAAAAGACACAGATTAACATTCGCCAAAGGGGATTGAAAAACTAAAAAAAGGGCAAATTCAAATGATCAACCAGAAACATTTTTTTTGGTATTTATTTATACGTTAGTTATTAGTTAGCTTAGATTTTTTTAGTAAAAAAACATATGTTTCATTTGCATTATACATATTATACAATATATATTGTTATTTCATATTGTATAATATGTATAATGCAAATGAAACATATGTTTTTTTGTTGTTTATATGCAGCAATCTTGCTAATATAATGCTATGAAAATGTACTTTGTGAGGGTGTCTACCTTACTATGGTGTCCATCTTACAGAAGTTCCTTGTTTTTATTTAATTTAATGAATAAATTAATTATTTAATTAGTTTTCTTTGTTTATTAAACACTGCTTGTGTGCACATTTTTACACTAGCGTTAACCCTCATTAACCGGGTCGGTCGTGGTTTTGGAAACGCTAATACAAGTCACTCTGGTGGCTCGTTGGGTTTTTTTTTCTCGATTTTATAATCACAACATGCAACAAGTCCTTAATCCTAGCATTTTTCTTTTCCAATGAGCTCATTCAATGAATCATAATAAGCAAACAGCTGTGAGCTTCTCGTTTAAATATCCTTAGCAGAAAAGCAAGCACTGATGAATCCTGACTGTTCGCTGACCTCATTTCTGTGCATCACAGCAGCGATGATGTAATAGCGAGAGCTCACCAGCAGACAAACCCTCATCAGACTTCTCACTGTTTGCCCAGTGTAGTCAGATAGAACAGTTTAAACAGGATCTACTGTCTACATCATGTCAATACGCCGCTCTCACACGTCACAATGGCCGTACCAACAGAGAAATACGCTGATAAAAACCACAGATTACCTCATTAATAAGACCTAATACAGTTTATAAAGCAAGCCAAAAGATATTCATTTAATTTTCCATAAAAGTAAACAGGGATTTTTATAGTGGATGTTTTTAATGTGGAGTCATCGATTATTCAGAGGTTTTCAATTCAAGTTTATTTCTATAGCGATTATCACAATGGAAATTGTCTCAAAGCAGCTTTACAGAATGTAAGAATTATAAAAATGTAAAAGTAAATGATGTGTATTTATCCTCAATGAGCAAGGAAAACTTCCTTAGATGGTAAGAGGAAGAAACCTCGAGAGGAACCAGACTCAAATTGGAATCCATCCTCATTCGGGTGACACCCAGAGTGTGATTGTAATTCATAAAAAAACAATACAAACACCAGAGAGTGATAAATACCATAAGCACCGGAGTGTGTGATTATGAGTAATGTGATTTCTACAGTCTTATACAGTCAGTTGGAGGTATGGAACCAGAAGCTTCTGAGCAATAAATTAGCTTAACATCTGAATTAGATGAATTGATTAGACACCAACTCCTCCATGCCAGAGCCTTGAAATGTTCAATGATATAATTCTTACATGTGTAGAATGTTATTATTATTTTTTTTTAGTATTGATTAAGAGGTTGTTTATCCTCAAAGTCTAATGCCTGAAATCTTCATGAAGAGTTTTCTATGAAGATATGTCCATTCATCATTTTTGGAAGGAGTCTCCAGTCTTAGTGCTTTGTAACATTCAGAGGTGAAGCTCTAATGTTAAGCTGTTCAACTCACCAAAGGTTTCTTGACGGATGTTTTTAAGGTTTCTTAGTAACATTGCTTTTTATACTTTAAGTGACAGAGTAAAGAAGTTGGTGCCAAAACAAATGTATAAAGCTGCTATTGACGAATTGTCAGTTGAAATGTGTTCAATTAAATATTAAATGTGACATTAAATGCATAAAAATGACCTGCTGGGTTTTTCTTATTAATGAATTATATAATCGTTGAGAAATTACTGTGGTCTAAACAGAATAAAACACATCACTGTGTTCTGTTTTTGGAAAATCGTTCATTTCACTTCACTCCATTCTTTTGTCATGTTCTCTTCCTTGCTTTTAAGCACGGATTCTCACATTTCTCGAATCTGTTTCACGAGATGGTAAAACACGAGTTAAACAGCAACGTGTCACCAACTTATCATGTGAAACTTTAAATTCATGAGGTGTAAGGCTCAGAACAAATTGCCACTTTTTGTTGAATTGCACAGGCTGTGATTTTTCAATGCCGTGTGCTATTACAACTGTAAGTATAATAATCATAACTACAACTATCCCATTTATGTATAACTATTAAGTAACTATCACTATAGTTTTCACTATAATTGTTAATAAGAACTTTACCTATAGCTATAACTACAGCATGCAGACTCTAACTGTATACCAGTGGCAGGCTGTGCATTTGGTACCTGGGCCTTCAGTGAGGACTTACCAGACTTAATCCACCTCTTAATACCACAACATCACGTCGCAATTATAGAAACCATCAATACTTTACAAAACGCAATATAACAACACGTGGCATTACAGAGTGAGAGGCATTTCACATATGGAGAGTGAATACCATTTTACTAAAGCAAGAAACCCAGTTAAGACTCCAAACCTCTACACTACAACCCCAACTGTGCACCTACATCATCTGGAGCAGTTCAGAATCAATATTTGTCTGATAACATGACAAAAACATAAAATTTTTTAATAAAATACAACCTACTTTTCATACTTTTCATAATTTTCACCGGTCCTCAGAGGCTGTAATCCAGTGGTACCGCTCGTATTCACTGGTCTGATAGTGGCAAACAATTCATTTCCTGGGCTGAGACAAGCTAGCTTCGGGGTTGGTTAAACTCTCATCACGATCTCTAGCTTTTCTGGAAATTTTCCATGAAAATTTATTTTTAAGTATGTCCGAGACCAAATTAATTTCTCTTCCTCCATCAGCTATTGTGGGCGTAACAAAGTCTAACTCTGATGTAATTATGTGTGCAGAGCGCTACAGACATGTTTTGCCAGTCGAACTCTGCTGTAACAGTTTCCCTCTGACCAACCAATCAGAGGAAGGTAAAATGCTGACGCTATTCTGTGCCAGCTAGCTGCCCTGTGAGGCGAATATGAAATCTGATTGGTTAAAGAATTAGACCTGTTGCTAATATAGTCTAAGGTAAAAGTGCCAGCAGGACTAACTTTGAATTCTAAATTATATATAGAATTATAACTATACAGCAGCAATAACAATACATTGTAGCTGTATAACTATAATTATTATAAATATTCTTATAACTATATCAATAACAGTACTTATAATAATAACTATAACTATACATTAACTATGACTGTGGCTACAACTATAGTAATATATCTCAAGTATATATCTCAATATAGCTTTTAACCAGGTACATATGATAACTACGACTATATAGTGATTATAAAAGTAATTATCACTATAGTAGCTATTACTATATTATCTAAAGTCTGTAATTACACCAGCGAGAGATGATGAGTATAACTATATAGTAACTATACTTATAACTGTAACTACTTATTACTTCACATTGTCCAGAGTTATCATTATACAGTAGCAACTATAACTATAACAACTATAGTTGTAACTATAACAATAATACTATTATTTAAAATCTAAAACAACTTTTTTCAAGACTTAACACCAATTCAATATGCTCAAATTTAATTTACTATGCTAAAATCTATATTAATATGCTAAAATGTAATAAAAAAAAAAAAGAAAATATGCGTATTCAGAACAAGTTTTGTGATTACTTTGACAATATTATTTCATTTTTTTTTCCTTTACTGTTTCAAACCTAGTATGCCCCAACACACACACACACTATATTATTCCAAAATCAGTGGGTGTGCACTTTTTTTTAAGCAGTTACAACCCGGCACATTTGAAATGAACTGATCCGTAACAACTGGTCAACCATTCCTGACTGCAGCCCCAGAGCATAATACAGCATTGTACCTCGCCACAGTCTCCTATAGGACTCCATCACAGACAGCCTGGGTTATTAAAACAGCTTTTGGCATCGGAGGCAGAGAAATCTTTATCTCGCACGGAGCTCGGCTCCCCATCGCCGGACAGGAAGCCATTTCCAGGAACATTTGATTAGACCGCACTGCCAAGACTCACAAAGCGAGACGCCACTTCCCTGTAGTAAGCATCCTCACTCGCACTGAGTCATCTGCCGCCTGGCTCTGCTGGCCTATCACAAACGACACCATGTGTGGGGAAAGCGGGGCTCATACCGCACCACAGCGCATTAGAGTGATTCATGCTAATGGGATTATGTTGGGTAAATACCCGCTGAAGTGTGGTTTTTGGAGACAAGACTATTTTACTTGCACTGGGTTGCATATGGGAAATGGTCCATTTGAAATATGCATGTGCAATTGCTAATGTGAAAGAATTTCTAATGGCTACGCTCAAATTTTACCACCAGTGTGGCCATGCATCAGGGGCTTACAGGATTGGTGTTTTTATCTATTTATTTGTTTTTTTTTGTTCAACATAAAGATCAACATGAAGATTTACAAACTAATGTGACATCAGTAGTTACACAATAAAAGTTCCTCGAGGCATTTTTTTCGATCTCCAGGTTCAGATTATGTAATACAATTAACTATTTTTACAATAATCACGACAGATTGCGCCAAATGCACCATAATTGCTCTTTTATTCACACTTTTTTTACTATATAAAATTTCCACAGTAGTTTCACATTGTGGTTCAGAAAGTACGTACGAAAAATATTTCTCCGCCAATCTCATTTTTTTTTTATTAGTTTTAATTAGTTTTTGCTTTGTTTATTTATTCATTCATTTATTTGTTTGTTTATTTGTTAGTTGGTTTATTCAAATTATATTTTTGTTTATTTGCTAGCTTTTGTTGTCTGGTTTACATTTGTCTGTTTTTTTTTTCTTTTTTCTTTTTTTGCAGTATTTTTGCCTGCAGTATTTCCATTTTTTCGCTCTTTCCATTCAGATCACATGCGTGTAGATTGCATTTGCAAGGTTGCATGCTTTTCCTTGCAAGCTTTTTTTCCCCAAAGTGTACAGATCTCCTCCTCTAAACACAATTATTCGCCTTTAAAATAAAAAATACGAAAAAACATGATCAGTGTTCGAAGATATGGAATGATGATGAAGGGAATTTTTTTTTTTTTTCGATATCAAA
>JAAIIK010000052.1:3607283-3618885 GCA_014706435.1 Silurus glanis | reverse complement strand
TATATATATATATATATATATATGTGAATGTCAAATCTCCAAATCTTTGCAACTTGTAATATTAAAATGACTGATTTCATGCTAATATTTATATGTATATTATTATTATAATTAGTGTTATTATTATAATAACACTTGCATTAATGTTAGAATGATAGAATATGGTGAAAACCTGTGATTCGGGGTTAATTTTTGTTTGCCTGCAGACAATAATAGGGTTTGAGGGGGTTGATTGGGCATTGCATGCACAGATACACACACAAAGAATAATTACACAACCCCATTAAAAAAAAAAAAAAGCAACTCTGTGTAAAATGTTAATAAAACAGAACGAAATGGTTTGCAAATCTCATAATCCAAGATTTTATTCCCCATTAAACAGAAACTATTCAATATCATATAAGGTAATTTAGAATTTTTTTAGACAGGGCCATATTTTCCTGAAAAAAGATGTTGTCTGAATGAAATCATTTTTGCTCTAAAACCTCTATTTTATACCTCACACTCACCTATCATTTCTTTGCCTCATCACCAAACAATACAAAATATTTATTTATAGTCTTTTGATATCTGGAAGTCCTTTTTTCTCCTCTTCCCCATATCTACTACTGTTTATCACATCATATTATCCTACTTTTTTATCCTATACCAGATTAAATCACGACTGGATAGAACATGCGCGACTCAAAGCAAATTATCTTTTCAATTTGCTTGGCTGAAAATATATCCAGAGGGGAACATTGTTACAGGCATTTTTTAAACACTTTTGAACGGTTGAATTCATCTCAGTGCTTACTTCGACTTCCTCAAAAATAACAACTGGTGTAACTAACGTGCATTTTCTAATTATCCGTCGTGCATAAAGCCTCTTTGAATAAAAAAAAAATTTACTTAACCTTTCAAGCAAAGAGGACAATAAAAAGATGTCTGCTTAGCGCTCCGTGGCAGCTAGCGATATGTTAACTCTAGCTCGTGTGTGTTTTATGCTTAAATAAGATCCTGTTAAGGGTTCATTAAAATTACATTTACTAATGCTGAATTTTGAGGACGGGGAACGAGTAAAAACGTCATTTAAAATAATAATAATATTGTAATATGGAATATTGGGAGAATATGTCAAGCAAATGTGATCTAAAACAAGAGATCCACGAAATACAGTATATGTTGAAGTGTAAATGAAGGCACATGGGACAAATGAAATCTCCTTTGAAAAATGGCCAGAGCATAACATATTCAAAATATTTCGGCTTCTCCAAGAAGATAAAGGTTACATAGCTCTTTTCCTGCACTCGAAATCCCGTCCTATCTCTATGCCCTCCCCTTCCCTTCCTCTTTCCCTCCCTCTTTCGCTCCCTAAAGCTCTCACAGTGATGAAACGCAGATGGGCCTCGGCCTAGAACTTGCATACTGTGCATAAATAGCATATTTAATTAGACTGTGGACGCGCTCTAAATCAAATTACCCTCAGAAAGACAGGAACACTTACATTAACAGTGTTCCCGAGCCGCAACGCAGCCAAAATTTAAATTAGTAACAGATAATTAGGATAAGAGCGAGAACTTAAGGCCGATGGTTTTTTCTTTTTTTTTCTTTTTTTTATAACTCCGGCACGTAAATGCAGTGCTCACGAAACATACCGTTTTAGCTAATTAGACATAGCACGGATGGGGACGAGGTCAGGCCAGGGAGAGGATCCTCTGATGAAATAAGAGAGGGAATGGCATTGTGCTGCTGAGAACAGAAAAGTTGGAAGGAGCAGAAAATTACCTCGCCGTCCTCTAACCTACCGTGCAAATTTTGCAGCTGTGAAGAAAAAAGGAAAAAAATGGAAAGTTGAGGATGAGTGGCAGCCGGAAACACGGGAGTCCAAACTTACAAGTTCAAACTTTTAATTAGCGAGCAGATGGGAATTTGACCAGAGGAAAGGGAAGCACTCAAGAGTACTAAAACTGTAATTATTGAAGTTGCAAAGTTGTGCTACTGCCGTAAAAACCGGCGGATTTTGTTTTAATAGGCATCCAACTAGCAAGCAGCATTAGCATAGTTGTTTGAAACGCAAACCTCCGAACCTTGTGTATTACCCGAGATGGATTAATTAGTTATGTAGTGCCTTTTCTAAAAATAAACTCCATTCACCACCTGGAGTGGGCGTATATACAAGGTTTTACTGTAACCACCAGATGCTTAGAAAGGGAAAAAAACTTGTTTGTTTTGTTTGTAGAAACGAGCAAGAATATAGAAAAGCTTGCTAACTTGCTTTCGATCAAATCTAAATATGTTTAATACGTTTTAACGATATATTTGCCTAATGTCAGCTAAGTCAGACATGCGCTAGATTTTATTACACCTTGATGAACACTATTTCTAGAAAAAAAAAAGTGACATTTTAAACAGAAATAGAGCTCCAAATTTGGTTAAAGTTCCCGAACGTTAACTTTAGATGAACTGCATCATTTACAATTTCACATCTCTGCCATTCTAATTCAACATTAACCAGAGCGAATTCACACTTATCTGATTTAGATACACTATATAGAGATGTTCCTCTAGATTTTAGAGGAGTTTTCTTGTGGCGATTTCTGCTCATTCAGCCACTAGTGTGTTGTGTGTATAATTGTGAGCCTCCCACTTTGTGGTAACAGTTGTTAAAAAGGACCTTATATGGCTGGAAAAGTCTTAATACCTTTGTCCAAATACTGTATTTCTGTGGCAATGTTAAACACACACACACACACACACATGCATGGAGACACCTTTAACCGCTAAGCAAGTCATTACAGAGAAGTAATCTTTTGTAATAAAAGTGTTAAGACATCATTAACCTTCCTCATAACCTCTCTGAACAAGGGTACTTCAGAACGTTTAAGACGTTGGACAATTTCCAAATAACTCGCAGATACACATTTAAATGCCTTTGAGCTTCACTCCGGCCTAATCCCAAGTATTAACCTGAGTGTAAAGCGCTCATGTTCTTTATCCTATTCCCCCTCCATTAAGTTCAGTTAAATCCACTCGAGTATTTATATTATAACTCATGTTCTAATCGTAATACAGTCAATTATTTTTATTCACTGCCAATAGTGCAGGCCGGCGTTTAGGCAGTGTGGAAAAGCTTTTGGTTTACAGGGTTGCCAGGGTGGTAAGTTTGACATCACATTTGGCTTATTTGAGACAAGGTTGAGAAACTGAATAAAATAAGTCTGTGGGTAGGTCATTAAAATGCATTCACTTGGGGGGGGGGGGGGCAGAAATGACAAGAAAATAAGGAAATAAGTGTTGTTATTTAATGTAAGGCTCAGTTTCTTGCCATCTTTTTTTTTTTTTATTATTATTATTTAGGTGTGTGTCGCTTTTGAACAACCAGAATGCACAATAACTAGCCAAACATCAGCACATAATCCATCAATGGCTTCATCCAACAGTATCGCTTTGCCCCAAGAAGAACATATAAATCATTATGGGCTTTTCAGTAGCAACAATTCAACTCAATGTATTTTATAAAGCAGTAATAAAAGAATGTAGAAGATAGTTATTTATTCATTCAATTTCTTTATTTATAAATGTATTCATTCCGACCATCATTCATTCACTCTCTTGATATGCAGAATTGTCATGAGTTTCTCCTTTTATAAGTAACTGCATATAAAACACAAAAGAATCCATATGGCTAGACGTCATAAAAAAATGACGATGGCAGGTAGTGGCAGCGATTTCGCACATGTTCAAGAGGGAACTCAGATTTTAACTATGTTACTCACGTAAAAAAAAGATTGCATCGAGTACACATGACCCTCGAACTGAAAAGAAGAATTTAGGGGCTGAGGTGGCCTTCCTACAGTCCAGACCTTTGATCAATTGAAAATGTTTGGTGGATCATGAAATAAAAAATACGACAAAGAAGACCCAGGACTGTTAAGCAGCAAGAATCCTGTATCAGACACGAATGGGACAACATTCCTCTCCCAAAACTCTTGCCCTTAGACAAGTGTCTCGTTACCCCCCTAGTACTGTAAAGTGTCATGGAGCAGGTTAGGCTGGTGCTCTGAAGCCAAATTCGGACATCAGAACCACGTTGAACTGGTTTCTTAAAAAAATATATATAAATAAACAAAGAATAAAACATACAGCTCTTTCATGGCATAGTTTTGCATCCATTTTTTTTTAGATAGCAGTCAGGTTCGGCTAAAACGTCCCGTTAGGCTTCCTGCTGGTTCATTAAAAACTATTACTTTGGCCGCCGAATTTATTTTGTCCCCTTTATCCACACACACACACACACATATACACACAAAAGGTAGATTTAGTGGCGATGGGATGTATTTCCTCTCATTTACTTTCTCTCGCTCTATCTCAAGCTGATTAATTTGGGGCTTCTGGCATAGCCTGGCCTTTCGGCCACATTTGCTGATCATGCTAAGTGATTAGCGAGTGCAGATTATTATCCCATAGGCTGCTGTGCAGGGATTTAGCATACACTGCTTGGTGGCGTGGCAGTGAGGACCCCTCATGTGGTCATATTCAGACAATGTCCTCAGGAAGCATCCCTTTTATATACAGTGGGTACGGAAAGTATTCAGACCCCCTTAAATTTTTCACTCTTTGTTATATTGCAGCCATTTGCTAAAATCATTTAAGTTCATTTCTTTTCCTCATTAATGTACACATAGCACCCCATATTGACAGAAAAACACAGAATTGTTGACATTGTTGCAGATTTATTAAAAAAGAAAAACTGAAATATCACATGGTCCTAAGTATTCAGACCCTTTGCTCAGTATTTAGTAGAAGCACCCTTTTGCTCTAATACAGCCATGAGTCTTTTTGGGAAAGATGCAACAAGTTTTTCACAACTGGATTTGGGGATCCTCTGCCATTCCTCCTTGTAGATCCTCTCCAGTTCTGTCAGGTTGGATAGTAAACGTTGGTGGACAGCCATTTTTAGGTCTCTCCAGAGATGCTCAATTAGGTTTAAGTCAGGGCTCTGGCTGGGCCATTCAAGAACAGTCACGGAGTTGTTGTGAAGCCACTCCTTCATTATTTTAGCTGTGTGCTTAGGGTCATTGTCTTGTTGGAAGGTGAACCTTCGGCCCAGTCTGAGGTCCAGAGCACTCTGGAGAAGGTTTTCGTCCAGGATATCCCTGTACTTGGCCGCATTCATCTTTCCCTCGATTGCAACCAGTCGTCGTGTGCCTGCAGCTGAAATACACCCCCACAGCATGATGCTGCCACCACCATGCTTCACTGTTGGGACTGTATTGGACAGGTGATGAGCAGTGCCTGGTTATTTTCCACACATACCACTTAGAATAAAGGCCAAAAAGTCCTATCTTGGTCTCATCAGACCAGATAATCTTATTTCTCACCATCTTGGAGTCCTTCAGGTGTTTTTTAGTGTCTTGCACTGAGGAGAGGCTTCCGTCGGGCCACTCTGCCATAAAGCCCCGACTGGTGGAGGGCTGCAGTGATGGTTGACTTTCTACAACTTTCTCCCATCTCCCGACTGCATCTCTGGAGCTCAGCCACAGTGATCTTTGGGTTCTTCTTTACCTCTCTCACCAAGGCTCTTCTCCCCCGATAGCTCAGTTTGGCCGGACGGCCAGCTCTAGGAAGGGTTCTGGTCGTCCCAAACGTCTATCATTTGAGGATTATGGAGGCCACTGTGCTCTTAGGAACCTTAAGTGCAGCAGAAATCTTTTTTGTAACCTTGGCCAGATCTGTGCCTTGCAACAAGTCTGTCTCTGAGATTTTCAGGCAGTTCCTTTGTCCTCATGATTCTCATTTGCTCTGACATGCATTGTGATCTGTAAGGTCTTATATAGACAGGTGTGTGGCTTTCCTAATCAAGTCCAATCAGTTTAATCAAACATTTCTGGACTCAAATGAAGGTGTAGAAGCATCTCAAGGATGATCAGAAGAAATGGATAGCACCTGAGTTAAATATACGAGTGTCACAGCAAAGGGTCTGAATACTTAGGACCATGTGATATTTCAGTATTTCTATTTTAATAAATCTGCAAAAATGTCAACAATTCTGTGTTTTTCTGTCAGTATGGGGTGCTATGTGTACATTAATGAGGAAAAGAACTGAACTTAAATGATTTTAGCAAATGGCTGCAATATAACAAAGAGTGAGAAATTTAAGGGGGTCTGAATACTTTCCGTACCCACTGTACATATATATATATATATTATTTCTCTTCCTCTCTCTCTTTTGCAGTCACGCTTCTGCTAGCATCTGAGCGATGTCGTGCTCTGCATGGTAATTAGGTTCCTTTGTTCATCTTAGCAGCAGTGGTGACGTAAAAGCAGCTTGTGTGTGTGTGTGTGTGTGTGTGTGTGTGTGTGTGTGTGTGGTAGCAAACTGAAAACTCGAGCCCCTGATCCTATTTTTTTCTACCATAACTCATGATGTTTCTTTAGTTGTTGACTCCTCTGACTCGAGAGATGAACGATCATTGTGGCGTAATTTGCCAAACGTTGTTTAGCGTAGCAGCACAAATGGGATCGTGATTAGCATATTACACACCAGTCAGTATTGTCATCCATTAGTGTCGCTGTCAAAGCGCTGACGTTTTTAGAGCCCGATGATGAACCAAAACTGTGGAGTCATCCCTCATCATCGGACGACGCGATCACGGGCGGCGTAATGGCCGCAATTCGATTTGTCGCTCTGTATAAAATGACACGCGTTGTGCTAAGTTGACGTCTCTGCACACGTAACGCCCCGCCTATACGTGTCAGGCTTTTCCTTCTGCCTGATTGCCCACGTCTTGCGTTACTGTTACTGTACGGTGACACTATGGAGAGCCGGCGTCACAGTGGCTGATGGGTAATCGGCCCACACGCTGCTCAGTGAGCTCGTGTTTAGCCTCATGGGTGGTGTCAGGGTAAGAGGAGGTGGCAGAAGGGCAGCGTGGCTCAGTGTGAGGAGATGCCAAGCCGTCAGCACACAGTAGCCCACACACACACACACACACACACACACACACACACACACACACACACTTTATATCCACATCCACACACTTTTCACACACATGCTCCACATCTACACACACACTCTATATTCACATCCACACCCACCCCACACACACTCCATATCCACATCCACACACTCTTCACCCACATGCTCCACATCTACACACACTCTTCATATCAGCATTCACACACTGCTTATACACGCCACATCCACATCCACACACACACACACACACACACACACACACACACACTCTATATCCAATTCCACACACTCTTCACACACACTCCATATCCACATCCACACACTCTTCACACACATGCTCCACATCTACACACACTCTTCATATCAACAATCAGAAACTGCTTATACACGCCACATACACACACACACACACACACACATATATACACACACACAGCATATTCACACCCACACAATTCACATTTACACACAAACTTAATATCCACATCCACACTCTACTTATACATGCCACATCCTCATGTACTCACATCCAAACACATTCCACATCCACACACATCCACATCCACATGCTCCATGTACTCATACATTCCCACACACTCTCCACATGCACACACATTCCATACACATTCTCCACATCTACACTCCCACCGACAGCACTTTATACAAGTGAGCAAGAGAGAAGGAGATGCCCTGATACACAGGTCACACACACACACACACACACACACGCAATCACTCAAAGATCTTGCACATGGGTCATATAAAGACCGGAGAATCGCCGTTAGCTACAGATGCAGAAGGTTGTTTATTTTGCTCTCTTTCTGTCACTTTTGGCTTTTTCCATGCAGAAATGCGTTCAATTTTCCCCCCAGAATTAATGCGAAACAGAAGCGAGCCTTGAATAATAATGCGGATATATTCGTACACAAGACTTTTATTTTCAGGATGGGAATTCACATGCACTTAATATCCAGTACGTCCACCTTCCCTTGTGTGTGCATATGTGTGTGTGTACATAATAAACCATGCACTCCTAATGAACAGGTTAATTGCTTAAGGCATAAAATAGTTTTAATTCAGTTTAGTGCAGTTTTTAATTATATAATGCAGCACTGTTAAATTCTCCAGGAGACTGTCAGATTCACAAACCTGATCGATTTTTGAGTCAAACAAAATCTGAGTATATGAGTGTTTAGCAACACTTCTTACATTCCACAAACTCATTTCAAATACATTCCACCCACTGGGTAAGTACAGAGATATTTCCTGTTCCGTATTTTAAAAATGTATGTAAAAATATTTCGTGAGTTTATTACAGACAAAGAGCAAATTTTCTTTATCTTTCCATGAACAAAACACATTAAGTCCCAGTTCACACACTTAAAAAAAAAGAATAGAAATTAAGGGCAGAAATTCCACTTAATTCATATATTAACTGCACATTCACATGTAATTTTACTTACACACACACACACACACACACACACACACACACACACACACACACACACACACACACTCAAACACTATATCCATAGCCATCTATACAAACATTTCACACTCTCACATATTGATACACACACATACAAAACCACACACACACTTTTTATCCACAAATATCTTTACAAACACTCCACATTCTCTCTCTCTCTCTCTCTCTCTCTCTCTCTCTCTCTCTCTCTCTCTCTCTCTCACACACACACACACACACACACACACACACACACACACACACACACACACACACACACTATCATTCAAAGATCACACACTTGAATCATATCAAGATCAGCATATCTATCTATCTATCTATCTATCTATCTATCTATCTATCTATCTATCTATCTATCCATCTATCTATCACTTTGTCTGTCTCTCTATCTGTCTGTCTATAGATAGATAAAATAAAATTTGAACTGGGAAATTCTGTCCTTACTTTATATATGCATGATTTTGTTTATTTATTTGTTTGTTTATTGTATTTTTTCTCAGTGTAGAAGCTGATTTGGTTTGGAGTTATTGCCGTACGGATGAAATCCACATATTATTCAAATGTGTGATCAGGCAATAACCACTATAAGAACAAAAAATACACTATTATGTCCTTGATATTGGTGGGCTGTGATTTCCACCTTAATAACACAATGTAAAAAAAACAAAAACAAACCTTTACAGAGGCCCAGTTTTGGATCTGCTGCTGTAGAGCGATATTATAGCGCGTGATTGAAGGAGAGAGATATTCGGAGTAGTGTCGGGTATGCGAGCAGCACGCCGTCAGGATGACAGAAATCCGATGGTCGATGTCAATATCCTACTATCACACGTTTCCTTTGAAATGTCAAGAGAACTAGGTGACGCGGAATGTGTGCGTAAACACGAGGTTCATTCAGAAGTTCGTCGATGTAATTGGATTGTTTTGACGTTGTGTGTTTTGTTAATGATTACAGAGCAATGCTTTGAACTTGGGACGAGTCAGTGCTGTCAAATCTCCTCGTTTTATTCAAAACACCAAATGCCAGTGCTGGGCCCTTGAGCAAGGCCCTTATTCACCAACAACTCAGATGTATATGTAATAACAAAGATTATCTCTATATCATGGCACCTGTTAGTGGGTGGGGTTTATTAGGCAGCAAATGAACATTGTCTTCAAAGTTGATGTTAGAAGCAGGAAAAATGGGCAGGCATAAGCTTTTAAGTGAGTTTGACAAACTGTGATGTCTAGACGACTGGGTCTGAGCATTTTCAAAACTGCAGCTCATGTAAAATGTTCCTGGTCTGCAGTGCTCAGCGTCTATCAAAAGCACTTCACAGAAGGAACAGTGGTGAACCGGCGACAGGGTCGCGGGCGGCCGAGGCTCATTGATGCACGTGGGGAGCGAAGGCTGGTCCGTGTGGTCCGATCCAACAGACGAGCTCCTGTAGCTCAAACTGCTGAAGAAGTTAATGCTGTTAATGCTCAACGTTTTGACAGCAAAAAGGGGACCAACACAATATTAGGCAGGTGGTCATAATGTTATGCCTGATTGGTGTAAGTCGCTCTGGATAAGGGCGTCTGCCAAATGCTGTAAATGTACAATTTTAAAATACAAATGGATGCCAGGAAATGTGGAAGCCGGTCATTTTAGCCGACTTTAGAACTCTATTTCTGGTTATATTGTATAAATAAGATAACTGTACGTCAGTCTTGGATAAGGACATCTGCCAGATATCATAACCGTACATGAACGGGTGTGTTAGTCACTCACTCACTCATTTCGTTGAGCATTTAAAAAAAAAAAAAAAACAACACAATCGGCACGGTCAATACAGACTGCAGCAGGAAGTGCGAGCATGCCGTTTGTCGCATTGACTTCAGTTTTACGTGAACCCTCATATTATTGACTGTTTATTCATTTACCCGCTTCCCAGAGGAGCGCCTTTCGCAGACTCATACGTGCTTTGGAAAAATGTGTCGCTTTCCAATTTGCTTTGGAAAAAAAAAAAAACACAACAGTGCAGTCAAAAAAAAACGTCTCGATAGAATGTCTTTATTTCATTTATTTGATGTCTTTATAGTAATTTGTGCGACCTGATATAAATTATTCGAAACAGTCGAATAGATGTGGAAATCTATAACTGGATTACAAACACTATACACCCAAAAGTTTAGCGTCACCCAAATGTAAGGTTTGTATGTCATTTTTTTTGACCATCCAATTCCACATTTAGCTCCTGTTATAATAACCTACACTCTTCTTGAAAGATGTTCCAGATTTCGTGGAGATTTATGGTCATTCAGGCGCAAAGTCGGGTACTGATGTAGGATGAGGAGAAATGGGATGCAATCAATGTTCCAATTCATCCCAAAGGTGTTCAGTAACCAGCCCACTGAAGATCAATTCCAACCCATATAAACCATATCTTCATGAAGCGGGGCTCATATTTCAAGTGAAGGGAATATTTCATACTACTGCATCCAGAGACATCTTCAGCTTTGTGTTTATGGTTTGGGGAAGAACGACATAAAGCTAGAAAAGTCAGGTGTCCCAATACTTTTGTCCATAAAGTGTGTGAATATATGTTTTATTTTATTTTTTATTAATATTGTTCAATATCTATTTTTTTATTTTTTACGTGAAATTCAATTTTATTCCTCTGTTTTTAGTCTTTTTGATTAACCTTTTTATGTTTTTATTCTATTGTATGTAACGGACCAGTTGTAAAACACATTTTCGTCGTGTATGGTTACGCATGTGACGAATCGAATCAAATTTGAAATGCAGATACTCGAGTCTGCAGCATGTTTGGGGTCTGAGGAAAACTTGTCTGCTTGTGTGTTCATGTCCTGCAGTGGTTTCTGAGAATGTTCTGCTGAATTGCAAAAATCAACACTCACATGTACAATTGGGATTCTGTATGTTACATTATATATATTTTTTCTTTTGTCCCCAGAAAGAGAAAGAGGGATATGTTTTATTCAGGTGTGATGTTGTACACATTCACTGTCTGAGACTTTTTTGTTGTTGATTTTTCAACAGCATGACTCAGTCGAGTCAGTCCACAGCATGCACGACTCTGACTGTAGAAGAAGGGCAAAGGACCTGAGCGTCTGTCTCTCTCTCTCTCTCTCTCTCTCTCTCTCTCTCTCTCTCTCTCTCT
>JAAIIK010000052.1:3521397-3542259 GCA_014706435.1 Silurus glanis | reverse complement strand
AATATTTTATAATTCATTATACCATCATGTGTTGCAACAGACCTATGGTACTACAGTAAATGCCGGCTGACGAATTTAACTAGGGCTTTTTTTTTTTCGGGAAACCAAAAAAAACTTTTGTGGTTCATTTATTTATTAGTATGGTCTATTTTTATTATTAATTTACCACATTTTGCCCGAAATTCCAAATCCCTCACACAACCTAATGACCTAACTATCCTCTGAGATACAGAAAGACTAAACCATCTGTTCAAACTGCTCCTTAAACCATCATAGGACATACCAGTAGTGACCAGTTTTCTCCATGTACATAATGTGTTCACACATTCATACATTTTATTTGTAAATCACTGAACTATGAAGTCACCAGTAGATGCCATGCTTTTTTTAAGCACTTGGCACAAATGGCATTCAATTCTTTCCATACTTGCTTCTCTCAACATTGTTGCATCGCTGCACATCTAGTGGCTGGTGATTACTGTTGTTCATTCCACCGTAAGTTGCCAGGTCTTGGAAAATGAATGATCCATGGTTGGTTTGTCACTGTGAGATGCTGTATGTGTGAACGTAGCTTAAGATTACAGAGCACTAAATTTGGTTAGTGTTGCTCTAAATGAATAAGGCTGGATGGATGGATGGATGGATGGATGGATGGCTGGATGGATGGATGGATGGATGGATTTATAGATTCAAGAGATGGATAAATTGATTTGACATTTTTATTCATATTCTCCCAAAGCAGCTTTACAGAATACTAAATGTACATGAAGATCCTGAATGGGCTCTGATCCAGGCAACTGAATACTCACTGAGAAACCATGAGTAAAAAAAGCAGTGAAAGGAAATCATTTTTCTGCAGACTTGTTTTTTTCATCCCGCATTTGTGTGGCAAAACTAATTTGATTGTAAAACCTGTGACCCTGGCAACCCTGTGAAGAGTCACTGTTGGGCTGTTGAGTGGACCCTTAGCCCTTATTTGCTTTCATTGTTTTATTCTTTGCAAGACCCTTCTTATAAAACAACAGCTGCCAAACGAGTTTCATATATAAATGCAAACGCCTTCTCGTTGACTTCCTCCACCGAGCAGAAGTTCCAACGCGTAAACAGATTTCCTCGTATTGTGTTCTCACATATGGCTTATTGCATGTAAACTTGTGAAACAAAAAAAAAATGGCTGCCAAAACTTTGCACCTCCCTCTGCCCAAGTTCTCCACATCATTTTTGTTGTTGTTGTTGTTGTTGTTGTTGTTGTTGTTGTTGTTGTTTTTTGCATTTGAGTAGGTGACGTTGTTTCGCGGGTTCACTCCTCCTACTCAACACTGTTTACCCTCTACCATCTGTCTTCAACAAATAACTTTGAGCACTGGCAGGGGTTTGTAAATACTTAATAACTGCAAACATGTCAATATTCAGCGAGTTTGGCTGGGATTTTCTTTAGCTCCCACCACTCGCTACTTTCCCAAGCACTGAGCGCACTCATAATCTTCTTCTGTCCTCTGCAACTGTCAGTCAAGCTGCCAGGATAAGAAGTCTTAGGCGTGAATGGCAGCAGCTATGTGAGATGTGTAGGGAAAACTTTGATGGTGCTGCTTTCGGAGCTGCACTACAACTGTTGCGAATGGATAAAGAAAAAAGTTCTGCCGCATGCACACACACACACTCGGGCAGTTTATCAGTAGTGTAAATCTGTCTCATTTCCTCCCCCCACTGTCTCTTCTCGCAATTTCCCAGTAGCATCCAGTGAAATCGATGTTGCATGCCTGCAGACAGTAAATATTTGATTGTATTTTATTAGAGCACAAGGCTCACGGCTGTGTTGGAAGCGCTGGAGAGTGTTCATTAGCCATTACAATTATTACCGTTGCCAGGTTAGCGGTAATTCTCCTTGGACAGTGTCCAGATGCTAGTTGCTTAAAAGCTACCGCTATCACCGAGCGAACGCATCAACACAATGGCTTCTGTGAAGATAATTGAGCTTCGTTGGTGATTAGAGGTGCACCACGGCTGTGGCTCAGGTGCCAAGGTCAGCCACGTTAGCGCTAATTCGCAGTGGCATTGTAATAAGTGCAGCATTACCGTGTTGTCGCCTCTATCTGTGCGTCTGGTCAGAGGGGGAGACAGGAACGGCATTCGGCTGGGGGGGAATCTAACCAACCCGCTCACACGCAATCAAATCAATTAGAGCCGTCCGCATTAGTCCAAGGGAATATACATTAGAGCTACTGTAGGAAGTCAGATTGGTGTCCTGCTTGTTTTTTGCGAGGCTCGAAATGGTGACCCCGACATGATTACACCATCAAAACCGCTGCACTGTTTTGTCTCCGTTTGTAGCTGTTTTTGGATGCGGTTATGTCTGGCATGGACGAACGTTCGGTCTGAAACGGCCAAAAAAAACAACAACATCAAAGCATGAGCTTTGGTCTTCTTTTTTCGTTTTAAATAAACAGGAGAAACATCACAAAGAATTTGAGCCATTTTATCAATTCTCCTTCAAAAAAAAAAAGAAACAGAAACCACACACACACAATTTGTGTGGGAACCTTAAGTTTTCATAATCAGTATCACAGTTTATTAATACCACACTGAAATCTAACCCTAGCCAAATTATTTTTTTACTTTTCTTTTTATAAGTTTTATAGTTTTTTTTTAATTTAAAAAATATATGCAGGGACATTTGGTCCCTACCAAGTCATACAAAACATGCACAAAAAAACAACACACATACACACAGACATGCGATTTGTGTGGGGGCCTATAATTGGCATAATTAGTATCACAGTTCATTAATAATATACTTAAATCTAACCCTAGCAATAATTTGTGAAACCTTTTCTTTTTTGTGTGTTTTAAAAAAAAAATAAAAAAATTTACAGGGACATTTGGTCTCTACTAAGCCATAAAAAGCATGCACACAAACCCACACACACAGAAACGTGATTTGCCCTTCAATTGGTCTAATTAATAACAATTTATTAATACTACACTTAAATTTAACCCTAGTCAGAATTTGTGAGAAATTTTCTTTTGTGTGTTTTTTGTATTTAGAATTATATGCAGGGACATTTGGTCCCTACCAAGTCATAAAAAACATGCACACAAACCCACACACACACACACACACACACACACACACACACACACACACACACGCACACATGCACAGATGAGAAAAGTGTGATGCTGGCTGGTCCACAGTTGCAGTAATTAGACTCATATCTCTCTGTTTTCTCCTTTTTTCCATTCCCTTCTCTCTTTCTTTTTTTCACAGTTGGCTCTGTCTCCCTCTCTCCCTATGCACTCCAGATTTTCGACTCATTTATTGATGTTTTTCAGCACGGATCTGCTCTCCCTCTTCAATTTATGTTCTCTCTCTCTCTCTCTCTCTCTCTCTCTCTCTCTCTCTTTCTTTTTCTCTCTGCTGTCAAATCACACTCTCTTTCACCCGGTCCTTACCATCAAGTTTTACTGGATGAATTTTTCATTAAGCAGTCCTGCTTCTTCCTGCTAAAACACAATGAGCCAAAAGTGCAAGTGTTTCACTTTACTTGGATCTAATCCTTTTGTTTAGTCAGGACTAACATTATATACACACACACACACACACACACACACATATATATATATATATATATAGTACATTATGATGCACGTTCAATAGCTCCTATTATAAACGTTCCTCTAGACAGGTTTTAATAATGCGATTATGTTTGCTGCTTTTTTTAGCGTTTTGCACTAAAACAGCTGATGACTACAAACAACGCGTTAAATAACAGGTAATGTTTTAACAATAATAATTCATTAATAAATAAACCTCTCTGTGATGAACCTGACCTTAATAATAATAAATAACAGATGCTCCTTGTACAATATGTTGAGTGTTATCTACAGGCTATAGTGGCATTTGGAGATATTTAACACAGCCGGCAGTGATGTTTAGCTCGCT
This sequence comes from Silurus glanis, assembly GCA_014706435.1. NCBI lineage: Eukaryota > Metazoa > Chordata > Actinopteri > Siluriformes > Siluridae > Silurus > Silurus glanis. The sequence goes on along the minus strand of JAAIIK010000052.1, from coordinate 3,538,316 downwards.
GATATGTAGATGGATTATGGATTAATGGTGAATAAGTAGATAAGGGTTAATGGTGGATGGTGGATAATTGGATTGACAGATGGATGGATGGATGGATGGATGGATGGATGGATGGATGGATGGATGGATGGGTGGATTAGTGGGTGTTTTGGGTGTGCAGATGGATGCTGGATTAATGATGGATGGGTAGATGAGGGTTAATGTTGGATTTGGACATATAGATGGATGGATGGATGGATGGATGTTGGATAGGTGGATGGTGGTTGATGACTGATAGAGGTTGATAGTGGATGGCTGGCTGGCTGGCTGGCTGGCTGGCTGGATGGATGGATGGATGGATGGATGGATGGATGGAATGATGGATGGATGGGTTAGCAGTTGGATGGATGGACATATGGATCTATTGTTGAATAGTTGAATGGATTGTGGATGGGTGGGTGGAAGTATGGATGGATAGATGAGTTAATGGATGGATGGATGGATGGATGGATGGATGGATGGATGGATGGATGAATTTAAGAAGGAACAAAAGAATAAATGAATGGCAACCATAGGTCATTCTAAATGATTGTGTATATTATTAATAAAATGTGATTTTGGAATCGGCCAGGTTAACCCTGATCAGCTCAGATGATGGTGATTAGGTGATTCTGTATAAGTGTGCAAGCTCTTTTAGCGTGCCTCTCCTTTACCCTGTATCAAAGTTTTAAACACTAAAGTGAAGGGATTTCATTGGGTTTGAAAGAGCATGTAAATCGGATAAAGTCCTGCCTGTGTGCCAGAGGTCTTTTTATAAAGCTCGGTGTAGCGAGCCCATGAGGAACCATGTGCAAATTGCTGCTTCATTAGATTTTCAGTAGCGCTTAGAACAAGTGTGTCAGCATTTGGGCCTTTGCTGCTCCCAACAGAACTAAGCCTGCAGCTGAGTGTGTGTGTGTGTGTGTGTGTGTGTGTGTTTGTGTGTGTGTGTGTGTGTGTGTGTGTCTGTATTTGTATGTGTGTATATTCCCTTCTAGTGGGTAGATTAACATTTGTGGCATTGAGCAAAAGGTCACTCTAGTGCATGCCAAAAGGTTCTATCATGTGGGTGGATGATGTGTAACAAAAGAATAACTATATATTATACATGTATGTACATTATATATGTACAACTATACATGTATATTACATAATTATATCACAGCATCGAATGCTTGAATAGGGATTGGTTAGAAAGTGTTTCTATGATAATCATTTTCTATAACAGCAGTTCTGACAGCAGTTCTAACTGCAAGCGTTATAATAATGTGCTCGCTGGAATACGTAATTGTTTCTGTAGTAATACAGGGTCTTTTACAGGGTCTCGTTCAGTCTTATCTCCACATTAACATATATATAAAATGGTGTGGGGACACTTACAATTTCACCAAGGGGCCATTTACTGCAATATGTCTACAATATGAGTGTGTTCTATCAGTCAGAGCTAAATATTCTGAAAAGTTTTTCTCATTTGTAACATAACATAAAAGTTGCATTTTATTTTTCTTAGTATAGTAAAAAATATTGTGCTTAGTGTTCACACAAAACAATAACAGTAATTTAAGTACCGTAATTTCCCGGACTATAAAGCGCACCAAATATAAGCCGCACCCACTGAATTTGACAACGATTTTTATTTTAAACATAAATAAGCCGCACCTGTCTATTAGCCGCAAGACTAATGAACTTTACACAGGCTTTAACGAAAGACAGTGACTGTTATACGGTGTAACGGGTGAAATATGTTGCGCTTCCTTTAGGAGCATAGCGGTATTTTGGGAATAGCCTGGCGCCGCATTTTTCCGCTCTTACTGCATGTGTGGAGACCGAGGAATATGTGCTTATTATTTTCTGATGCTCATTTCTAAGTTTCTTTGACTAACCCGTAACGCTGTTGCCAAGAAAAATAAAAAAGCACAAGTTTTGGAAACCTGTCTGTGCTTATATGATTTCTGTTGCAACTGGAGTTAGCGAGCTCTCCCATGACCCAGACTCAACGCGTTACAACGGCTTGTATCTAAACAGTAGCCGACCGAGTAAGTCATTGTTCACTGTCTTCCTCCTTCCTTTCACAACTATTTCTTTCGGGAGTTTATCTTTTGGCATCGTCGTGCGTTTAAGAAAAACGTTTTTTCTCCCGATGCCGTGCAGCTCAGAACACAGGTGAGGTGCGTTTTTTCGTTTCCGTTCGGAAATTTCATTGGTCTAATGTTATGTCGCTCAGTTATGTCGCCCAGGAAAAATTCAGAAATAAGCCGCTTCGTTGTTTAAGCCGCGGGGTTCAAAACGTGGGAAAAAAGTAGCGGCTTATAGTCCGAAAAATACGGTATTTTTTTACATCTATGGCAACAATAATTTCAGTATAAATTATTATTAGAATGCATCATTTATTTTATTAATAAAATGATGATAATTGATAATTGATAATCAATCAGATCCACACAAACATACGCTCTCAGCAGGATCCGTTATACGCTCGCATGAACACTATTACGCGTTCTGATCGCATCCAATTGAGCTCCGCTTAAGTATTACAGAGGTGAACCGTGGCTATTGTCACTAGCTGATTCGGCGTAATTAAAGGAATATTATTACACCGCGTTCTTAATGGTTCTTTTAATCTCTCTTGGCCAGAGTTCCTCATTTCCAGTAGCTGAGGGCTTTCAGGTATTTATCATAGTCAGACTTGGTGCTGAATGCATGTAGCTTTGTTTGCATCTTAATTCATTTATGTTTTTTTCTTCAGTCATAATCTATTACTCTCTCTCTTTTTCTTTTTCTTTCTCTCTCTCGCGCTCTCATTTATTATGCACCCCCCCCCCTTAATCGCAATAACACAGAGATGCACACGTGCGTACACAATGAAAAATTATCCCAGACTGAGTTTAGGGACTGTGTTTGTAACATCCAGAGGGAGAAAAAAAAAACCGAAAGCCTTCACCATATTAATGAGTTGTTTACTATGTGAACGGTGCCATTTTGTCTCTGGAAGGCAGCAGCGAATTAGATCAGACTGCTTATGTGATCTAATTGCTCATCATTATGGCAAATAGTATCAGGCGGTAGTTGTAATACCTTCTGCTCTCCTGAGTCTGCTTTCTGAATGTTCTTCATTAGAATGAGATGTTTATTAATTAGCCGATCTGTAACACTACAGTATGGCAAGGTGACGCTTTTTTGAGTTCACGTTCAAATTTATTATTTTTTTCCCTAACACTGTAAATGATTCGGAAGTATTAATGAATAGACTGAATCTTATGCCCGAAGTCTGGGTCATGGTGTCTTATTGTAATTACAAACTAATAATTACACTAGAATTGACACCAGTGAGGAGCGAACGTCCCGAATAACAATGCATTTGGAAGTTACAAACCCATCAGTGGATGGCAATGCGATCGGAAGATGGGATGGGATGCGATGCGATCCGAAGATGCATCAAATGCAACAGTTTAAATAAATGATTGTTTCCAGAAACATTATGTACCCTGGTTCATTTGCACATGCTTTCTATAAGCACTGTTGATTTCTTAGGCAACAAGTGAACATTTTGACCTCAAAGTTGATGTGATAGATGCATGAAAAATGGGCAAACGACAAGGGCCAAATTGTGATGGCTAGACGACTGGGTTAGAGCATCTCCAAAACTGCAGCTCTTGTGGGGTGTTCCTGGGCTGAAGTTGTCAGTATCTATCAAAAGTGGTCCAAGAAATGATGCTCTATGATCTGTTTAGAAAAGTCTTGGTACTCACATGAATGTTACTTTAACACATATCACTTATCTGAACATTGTTGCAAACCAAGTAACTGTTTCATGTCTGGCACATTACACAACCCTGGTGCTAATTTTTACTTTTTTCTCATTAGGTTATTCCTTACGTACTGCTTTAAACACTTTATGGAAAAAAGTGTTGGGACACCAGCCGTATATGATTCTTTTCCAAACTGTTACCACAAAGTTGGAGGCACAAAGATGTATAATGTCTTTGGATGCAGTAGCATTCAATTTTCCCTTGAAAATAACTTGACAATGCCCCTCTGTACAAAGCCATGACATGATTTCTATGGTTCAGTGGAAGATCCTGAGTGGCCTGCTATAGAGCTCTGACCTCAACCGTTTAGGATCAATTAGAATGCTGACTGCATCCCAGGCCTCCTCACCTCAAGTACATCAGTACATGACTTTACTAACACCTTAATGGCTGAATGAGTACAAATCTGCATAAACACAAAATCGAGTGGAACATCTTCTCAGAAAAGTGGAAGCTACTATTAAAGTAAATGGTGCAACTAAATGTGGAAGGCAGCACATATAAATGTTATGGTCTGTTGTCCGCTAAACCTTTGTCCATGTTGTTCTTTGACAACAGTTAATTCTTTAGATCTACATTATAGAATGTGACATATATTTAAAAATCTGTCTAAACCATTACAGCCTGTGGCAAGGAGGTCATATTCACCACTGTATAGTATAATTCTAGCTTAAATTCGTGGGTATTTTTGTTTGTAAAAAAGCTCACAAGGGTCATAAGTTCTGCTCCATTCTGTTATAGCTGGCAAGCATGCAAAGGAGGAACCTCAAAAGTGCTTATATGCTTAATGTATCTCATATTAATCTCATATTAACTTTGACATTTTGCTCTTTGTTGGCTCTATTCATGACCATTGGCTTTCATTTAGCTCTTGTGGCATGTGAAAAAACTTCAAAGCTGGAGGAATTTTGTTTTTGCTCTTATTTTTTTTTTTGCTTTTCCAAATGGGTTGAAGATGAGCCAGCAGCAGGGCTGGGATCGTGTGCCACCCTTTTGCAATGGCACAGATCCCGTTTTTTTGTCTGAGAATGCTGATATTTTCGACTGGAGCCTGCTAGAGCATGAGATAAAACTACATCTGGAGGCATTGGGATATCATGCGATTCACTGACATTTAAAAGCTTTGGTGCGTTTTGAACCCATGAGTCATGCTATTAACCAATCAACAAAGATCGTAGACTATTTGAAACAGTTATTGTATCATAGCATGTTGTTATTCAGGTTTGTGGTGTTTCTTACCATCTAATTTCTGTAAATGTTTAAATAAATAAGTGTTTAAAAAGTTTAAATAAAGAAACTTTTTTTTTTTTGTATAACACTTTGAGTGCTACTCAAAACGATTTTTCCAAACCGTGTACACAAGTGAAAGGTCCAGTGTGATTTTTATACATTTTTTTCTTGCCTATGAAATACAGATAGCTAGTTGGCTAGCTAATCTCATTAATACACACTAAAATAAAGCGAAACGTGAATACATTCCTGCGAGCAGTCCTGATTTAGTTCTTTAAAGTCAGTAGTTTCAAGTGTATATTTGAGTCTAGCTAGCATGCTGTTTAAATCCAGGGCTAGTTTATTGCGCTAGCATGAGAGATATGTAACATCTTTGTGCTTGACTTTGTTGTTCGCTTGTCCATGGTTGTTGATGTTTTTAGCATATCATATGTACAACATTTCTTTCCAGAGTTCTTTAGCTACTAATTTGTCAACACTGTATCATATACATAGAATCTTGTGTTCACTCCAATCACACAAGATTTTTTAATTTTTCCACACACTTTTATTTTAGATTTCAGATTTTCGTTTGAGTACTCCAAGGAATCTGGTTAATATTGAATAATTGCTTAGCAGTGGTGGACGGTATTGAAGTAATCAGTGCATTTTCGAGACTATTTTACACCACCAAGCTGCTACTGCTGGGCCCTTGAGCCTTAAAGGAAGACCCTTAATCCTATGTTGTAAGTTTCTCTGGATAAAGGCGTCTGCTAAATGCCATGAATGTAAATGTAAACTTCATTGTCATTGGACAAGTTTATGGTACAAGGCAATGAAATGCAGTTAGCATTCAACGAGAAGTGCATTGATATGTACATATGTACAGTCTGATAAGGCTGTGATATCTGATAGATATAAATAAACAATGACAGATGAATAAACAATATAAAATGATGAATAATATGAATTTAAATAAACAGTACACGGAAAGGTGATTATATACAATGAGTACAATGGTCATGGATAGTGCAGAGATATTGTATACAGTGTTTATAATAAAGGTTATATACATATGTGAATTATACGGAGAGTGAAAAAAAGAGAGAAGGGGGGGAAGAAAATCATGGTAGTAAAATCTGCCATCTAATAACATTTTTGTTTTCTTTTTTGCTTTCTCTTCTTTCTTTTTCTTTTTTTTTTTTTTTTTGCTGAGTTGCAGGTCAAAAGTGTTTGTTTTTTTTCTCTCTCGCTCAATTCCAGAATGGGCTCCGTAAGCGGGATTGTACCTTGATGCAGAAGCGACCCGAGCAGCTACACGTTCAGTAGTGAAAAAAGGGCTGATGATTTAATCAATTAATGGCTGTAATAGATTTAGGGGCAGAGGAAAGCTGCGGTGATCATTTTGAAGATGTTATTCTTTGGGGTGATTTATAAAAATAATGTAGTACAGCGCATGCTGAAGATCATTTAATAAAGTGGCGCGCTGAGTGAGGACAGCTAAATTATAGATGACACCCCTCCAGCATAGTCTCGATCTTTCTCTCTCTCTTTCACACACTCTCTTTCTCTCTCTCTTCCTCTCTCTATCTCTCTCTCTCTCTCTCTCTCTCTCTCTCTTTCTCCCTCTTAGGGTCTCCTTCTCTCATTCTTTCGGTTCTTATCATTTTTTTTTGCACAATTAATTTTTCCTGTGTCTTTTCTTTATAATTTAAATTTGATGCATTCTCATGCTAACTCAGAAAACGTATAAATTCAAGGCTCATGGAAACACTAGTGCTGTACATTGGATTGGAAGTCTGGATGCTTGCTGTCCAGGGCTGGAAGTGTGTCAAACCAGACTTGTCTGTCAGAAGGGAATCGAATCAAACGTAGACTTCTGAGCTTCTGCCCGGGTCTCAGCCTGCTGAGACGACTGCAGAATTCATTCATCTATAATTAAGTATTAAACTTCACTGAAGGGTAGACTGGGAGAAAGAAAAAGAACTCCAGTTCTGCCCTTGGATACGAGAAGTGGTAGAAGATAGCCGAATGCTAATGCGAGGCTGCTCAGAGTCGCCCTAGGCACCTTGTCGCTGAAAGATGTTTAAATAATTAGAAGCTGCAAACAAATACAGAATGAGCCAGCAGAGGCCTTCAGAACCTCTCCTCCCCCGTAGTTTTGAATCGACTGGGATGCGAAAGCTCTCCCGCTCGACCGAATATCTGGATGAGCCTAGATTTAATGACTCCCTCTAACCGAGTGCTTACTCCCTGATGCCGGGGCTCTTCTGGTTGCTTGGACTTATCCTTGGTTTTCCAAGCTGGGCCTGGGGGCTTTTTCTCACCTCCTTTCAGCCGCATTGATCTGAGATTATGGTATCAGTGGAAGAAAGTCAAGAGTCGATGCGAGTCGTTTTCTCCAGCTGTCAGTTCAGCAGCGGACTTGCCAAACCTGAAGAGGGCTCATGCAAGGTGATGTGAAAGGAAGAGAAGGTGCGCACCTAAAAAAAATAAAAAAAATAAAAATAATTAATAATAATACACAGACCAGGCTTAATATTATGACATTATAACTTAATAACTGGTGAAGTGAGTGACACTGACTATCTCTTCATCACGGCACCTGTTAGTGGGTGGGATTTATTAGGCAGCAAGTGAACAGTTTCAAGATCAAGTTGAAGTTTGAGTTTATTTCTATAGCGCTTTTCACAATTGACCTTGTTTCAAAGCAGCTTTACAGAATTTAAGAATTAAAGTGAATGATGTGTGTTTATCCCTGATGAGCAGCCTGGACAAGGAAAAACGTCTCTAGGTTACGTATGCAATCCTAGTTCCCTGAGGGAACGACGCAGCTCGAGTTTCTGAAAGGGAACTCCGAATGTTCATTTATTACATTTTACATTGTTGAGTTTTGCAGTAATAGGTGCATGGGTTGAGGTTTGGGCTCTATAGCAGGCCACTTAAGATTTTCCAACCCATGTAAAGCAAATCTTCATAGAGCTGGCTTTGTGCACAGGGCATTGGTTTGGGTTTCAAGTAAAGGGTAATTTCATGCTAAAACATCTACAGACATCCTCACAATTGTATGCCTCCAAATTTGTGGAGGAAGAACCACTTACTTTTTATCCATGTAGTGTATGTATAAGAGTTTGTTTAGCTGCCTCCAAAAACATTACTGACCAGACAAAACAAATAGCAGCTAACATATCTTAATAAAGTATAGCGAGCTGGTTAGCTAGTTAATCACATAAATTCAGATACAAAGGAATAAATACATTTCTGTGTAAAGGATGATGAATCAGAAACAGTCCTTATACTTTTCTGAAGTCTGAGGTAACATTGTGTTCTCGCGCTTTTGAGCAAAAGTCTGAGCAATGTTTGCTATGAGCTGAAAGAAACACAAAGCGTCTTTATTTCCTCTCGACATATTCGGGCTGATCAAGTCAGTTTCACTCTGAACTCTGTGACACTTTAAATTCAGAGTCACACAGCACCAGAGATGTCAATGCAAAGATGATAACATCCACACATACATTCACAACCACAAACATTCAGCACTTGAATAATTCATAGCAAAACAAAAGCGCATGCACTTACACGCACGCACGCACACACACACACACACACACACACACACACACACACACACACACAAATCTCCTACACGTAATACAGCTTTGAATGCTGTCAAAGCACTTATTAACTTCAAGTAAGCAGCGAAGCTGCGAAATTATGCTGCTGATCATCACATTTTCTTCCCTTAATACACTCCAATGCTTTAGGACGCCCTCGTGTAGTCTCCACACAAACCAAATGATTCCAAGCGTTCAATAAAATCTCCAATGAATAAATAATGAAATAACTATTTATTGCATAAATATTCAATGCTTTGTAACGGAACCATTGTACAGCATATCTCATATTTCTCTCTCTCTTAAAAGCACCAAAATACAATATATGAACAAAAGTTTGTGGACACCTGACCATATGACCTACTTCACATTTAGTTAGCATAACTTTCACTTATCTAGGAAGATGTTCCACTAGATTTTTCTCATTCAGTCTCAAGGGTGTTGGTAAAGTCAGGTACTGATGTAGGCGAGGCCTGAGGGTGCAATCAACATTCAAATTCATCCCAAAGGTGTTAAATTTAAATGTAAAGAAATATAATAAGTTTGAATCTATTCCTAATGAACTTGTCGTTCATGTTGACTTGATAGCACGATAGCAGCACCAACACATTTGCTAACCATGCTAATTAGTAACTGTTAATTGTTAACATTGTTATCATGTGACTCTCTTTATCCTGTTTTACAAGCAAGTCTGAGATATTTAATGGTATAACAATTTGGCCACTCAATTAATATTGTGTTGGTCCCCTTTTTGCTGCCAAAACAGTTCTGACCCATTAAGCATTAACAGCATTAAGTTCTTCAGCAGTTTGAGCTACAGGAGTTCATCTGTTGAATCGGACCACACGGACCGGCCTTTGCTCCCTACGTGAGCCTTGGCTGCCCATGACCCTGTTAACCCTGTTCACCACTGTTCCTTCCTTGGAGCTTTTTTGATAGCCACTGACCACTGCAGACCAGGAATAGCCCACAATAGCTGCAGTTTTGGAGATGCTCTGACCCAGTCGTCTAACCGTCACAATTTTTCATTCTCACTCGAACCCTTAAGCCTGCCCATTTTTCCTGCTTCTAACACATCAACATTGAGGACAAAATGGTAGTTCTCACTCTCCAGTGTTTTGTATTGTTTAAAGACTATAATCACACTCTTGATATTACCCACATGAGGATGAGATCCACTTTTGAGTCTGGTTCCTCTCAAGGTTTCTTCCTCATAACAACTAAGGGGGTTCCCTTTCAGGAACTCGAGCTGCGTCAAAAAGCTTTGGGGAACACGCCAACCTAGAGACGTTCTATTTCTAGCATTTGATGCTGACTAGCAGCAATTATGAATGCTTCTACTTTACGTGTTTGCTGTACTATATGCACTGCAGGTCTTCAGGATCTGCTGAGTTTGCTGTTGATTAATCATACACTACTTCACTCAGGACAAATGGAGTGTGTTAAAACAAAATGCCTCAATAGGATGACTAGGCTTCGTAGGAGGGACAGTACTCTTGTATGACTTTACCATTATATGTATACATACATAGATCTGCTAATTAAACTTTTTTCTAGTGCATCATGGAATTGTATAAATCATATCTGGTATAATATTGATATTATTGTGTGTGTTTATGGAGTGGGCTTGGGCATTATTGCGATGATGTAATCCGCTTGTAATAGCTGTCAGTGAGCTAGACAGCTAGAGAGCCTGTAGGTCAGAGGTTAGCACTCAAGGTCAAGGTGAACAATGGTGTCCTGGGTACCGAGTAAAAAAAAACTGGCAGGCTTTGTTCCCGTAATCCTTCTGACTTGTCAATCATCAGCCAAAAGGTCAACCCCATTAAGGCAAAAACGAAGGGCTGAAAGCATGTTTCACAGAACTCTGTGTGAAAGAAAATTATTTGCAGTATTATCTGGAAATTGGGAATTTGACTCCATAGGGATGCCTTTGAGAGAGAGTTGGAAACGTTCCATGGATTGTATTGTCGCTTTGCGACCAGTAGTTCTCAAATTATACAAGCATTTTCTTAAAAAAGTCAACCTGCGTGTGTGCTGTTGACTAAAACCTCCTTGAATCACTATAAAGCATACCTTAGAGCAGGGGTCCGTAAACTACAACTCAACAGCCGAATACGGCTGCCCCCACATTTGGAACGGCCCTCTGAACAATTCCAGAGACATATTTTGAAAATGTTTTACTCATATCATATCTGTATTTGATACTAAATGTTGGCTTTTAAACTAAACTTTCCATTAGTTATTAACAGAGCTCGAGGCACCGATAGTTGATTGCTGGAACTATCGACTATCAACAAAATTCCATACCAATAGTTTTTCCAGCTTCTGGTCTGCTGTCATTATGAGAGCGGCCTCTAGAGGTGAATCACTGACGCCATGTGCTGTTTGTTTATACATGTGAGATGGAGCGCTGCACAGAGAGCGCTATATTTATTATTGATAATTGATTGATTATATAATTATATTTATTAATGAATATATGCATATGTATTTCTTATTTGCATATGCATAAGTAAGTAAATATTTTGATTTCAATAGCAATGAATATGTAAAAATGTCATTATGGTCATTATGATAGCAACAATGCTGTTTTATAGCTTTTAAAAAAGTGATGCTCATTTGTCTGTACAGTGTTTACCTAAATAATAAAGTAAGCTAATGTCAGCCCATGTAATTTTCTGTTAGAGACCGACCCATTTATGTAGCCCTGGCCCAATTATGTGGGCCTCATTTATTTGTGGACCCCTGCCCTAGAGTAATTAATTTTATTTGGAAAACAGTGACAACAATATGATCAAATACACTGTTTAATCCATGGATTTATTATATATTTTTTTATTTACAGCATTTTACAGATTTGACCCAAATCCAGAACAATTTACAGCTCTCTCATTTATACAACTCAATAGTTGAGGCCTTTTTTCAAAGGCTCAGCATTAATAGCTTGGTTCTGTTTGGATTTAAACTCACAACATTCTTGATTAGAAGCCAATTTAAGAATTAGCTTGTTGTGCTGCAGTCAAAAGTGTTCTTTTTCCAACAGGATTTTCCAAAAGCTTTAAACACAGGACAGGAATTTTTTAAATAAAGACTTTAATTTAACTACTTTTGTACTGTAGGGGGCACTGATCAGAAGGTTGGAAGTCCTAGTACTGCTACTTTTGGTCCCCCAACCCTTATTAGTCCCTCAACCCTTTTTACATAAGAAGTATCCTATCATGCTCTGATCTGACTTCCTAAAACGCTGGCATACGAATTGTTACTGTGCTCTAAGAAATATGTGACAAATAAAGGCTTCTTTGTCACTTTTTAAATAACAATTGGTCACTGTGGGGCTTTTTTTTCTTTTGGTAAAACACATTTTTGAAAATGTGTTTTTTGTAGCGCTTCTGTGTTGTTTTCGCCTTTTTGAAAAGAATTCCTAGCCCTCCTGCCTTTGCTCTGTGGGACAATCCTCTGGAGATATTTGCCTTGTCATCTTGGTCGCCTTCAGCATTGGCAGTGCTTTGGCTGACACAATCTGCTAACATATTACAGCTTTATCAGAAACGCGGGTCTCGCTTGCCCATCTCGAACAAAACATAGGGGTAAAACATGCACAGGCAGATACCAAATGATGCCATCACTACACCCTGCCAAACTGTCTGGTCTCTTCAGTTAGCTATGGTCCCAAAACCACACCCCAGACCCAAAGCAAGGACTAAAATATTCTTGTCTTTATTGTGCAGCAGTTAATTTACTGACTGCAATTTTTTATTTTTTTTTTTCCTGAGACCAAAAGCAATATCGGCCCAGCAAGAGATGATACATCTCTCTGTCACAATATAATCACTAACAAAGTGTTGACAATAAAAAAGCCCAATCTGACCTTTGGGAAGGGATTTAATTTGCCTCCCTCCAGCACATTTAACTCCCATGTAAAGCAATCACAGGCGTCAGAGGCTGAGGACATGTCGAGATGCAGAATTTTATTGGATTAAATCTCCAGTCTTTCATGGAGTGATAAATAATGGTGAGCAGCAGCGGAGAACAGTGAGATGATATAGCATAATAACTATGTAGGTGGGGGAAGCAAGCTGCCCATGTCTCTTTTACGTTTTCAGCCATAAATCACACATTCTTTAATAGCGTCTTGGTTAGCTGGACCCTTGCAGTCGCTCGAGGCACGTTCGACATATGCTGCATGTAACACACAAGTTGATATTCCAGGCTATTTTCTATCAGCGCTTGGCATTATTGACCTTACAAGACTGAATGATCTTTTTCGATTGCTTCTTTACATTCACGCTGATATAAATGGTGGGTGTATGGTGTAAATACTTATTCTTCAAATTACAGATTTCTTCCGACTCCCATGTGCGGACTTCTGTGTTTAATCATGCAACATGTAAATAATGTTTCGGTATTTTGTGTGTGTGTGTGTTTGCAGCCTTCCGGGGCCTACACCGCGGAGCAGTGATCCAGGTGGCCACTCCAGCGGGGCTTCTGGGAGTTCCAGCGAATCAGAAAGCAGCTCTGAGTCTGATTCCGACAGCGAGAGCAGTTCCAGTGACAGCGAATGCAACCGAGCGTCCCGCGCCGCTACACCAGAGGTATAAACCCCAGGCAAAAATTAAAACCCAGTATGTTCCATAAGGCACACTAGGGAGAGTTTCCACCTCACCACCTCGCAACTTCAGAGTCTCCTGTTTGATCCTGAGCTCAAGTTACTGTCTATGCGGGGTTCTACCCATGTTTACATGGATTGCTCCTTTTCAAATTTGGCTTCATTAACACCTATTGAGTGTGTCAGTGTATGTACATGGTGTCCTGAGATGAATCGGAATCCCCTCCAGAATGGTATTTGCTTGATGCTTGATGCCCAGTGTTCCTGACATAGACACTGGATTTCCATAACCTTGGGTACAACAGTTACTAAAGAATGAATTAATATAAAAATTGGTAGATGGATGGATGGATGGATGGATGGATGGATGGCTGTACCCAGGGACAGATTGATTTTTCAATCATGTACTAACTCTTATCCTCCAAAGTAAGTGGTAACTACGATGTACTTTGAAGGACATGGGATACAATAAAAAATACAATAAAAAACAAATTAGATAAAATGAAAGTGAGGTTCCTGTTTGATTTCCTGTAGATTAATTAGCATTTTTGATTTGGTCAGACAATAATAGCTCAATGGTGAAAGCAGAGGGACTACTCAGATTGTTTTAAGTTCAAACTGATTCATTGGGTCATTCAACACAGCTGCAGTTGTATTCTTTCTCAGTTTAGACAAAAAGCAGCAAGGAAAATAAGTAATAAGCTCCAAGCGTTCCTGCCACTTCTAGAATGTGTCCTGGAAGTCTTTTTTTCAAAGCATGTCTTTTGCGATTCGCTCTGGATCTCCGCAACGGTGTCAAACTGGCGACCATTGAGCTGGATCTTCATCTTTGGGAAGAGGGTGAAGTCCGCAGGAGCCAAATCTAGCGAGTAGGAGGGGTGTGGATGTAAGATCATTTTGTTTCCAGCCAGAAACTACAGTGTGAGAAGAGTTTGGTGAAGGGCGTTTTAACTTGCTGTCCATGTTAAAATCGCAGATGTTTGCACACTGACTTATGAAGGTTGGTGCTCCCTGTGACTGTGCATGCAGCCTTGTGCTGCCATCTATTGGCATGTTATAAAACTAGTCTCAAACCGTTTTGATACCACCTCGTATATAGCTCTCTGTGGTCTACCTGGAGGATCCATATCTGCAGAGTGCAAATGTGGGGAGATCCCTTTTTTCAAGCTGCAATTTACAGTTGTAATGTTTTAACAGGAATGCTTTAAAATGTGTACATTCATGTGTGTCAATTCGTTATCTACCTGTACTATTCAACTTCTGATTTGGCAAATTGCATTGGTATAAATCTATAGCAAATGAGATAAAACAAGTCTGGCTTTTAAATGATGTACAGCACAAAAAGGGGGATTTTTGCTGAGTCACCGATCAAACAGAAATGTCTGTTCACTATATTCCACCCTCTCTGGTTTTAATGGTTCATTTGGATTCCTGTTCATCTTTGTGGCTTCCTTTTTCCAAGTCATTTGCTATCATCTAAGGCAGGTTTTTATGTTTCCGAATGAAAGATTTTTACATGTCTTAGAGCATAATGGTACAAAACAAATGATGTGAGATAATATGGGTGATGAAAACATCGTCTTACTTTTTGTGGTTGAGAGTTGAGGACAATGCACCACTGAGTTTATCTGCCATTCAGGAGTTTTATGATTTCCTAATGTAATCGCCTCTTCACATCTTCTTTTGTAACGTATCTGTGAAATTCAAATGACTGAATCATCATTGTTCTTATGGAGACAGATGATGTTCATGTACTGTAGATATGGATCATTAAAATTATTGGTTGCATATGTTTCAAGACAATTATTATATTACATTTGTATAAATCAATGTTAGTTCATCTCTAGTCATTGTGTATCTGTAAAATCCAATAAGTTTTGCTACAAATAAGATTTCTCATCACATTTACAAAGCAATTTCTTTTTTCTAAAGCCCGAACCACCATCAACAAACAAGTGGCAGTTGGATAAATGGTTAAACAAAGTCAACCCTCACAACAAGCCCCTTGCTAACACACAATCAGAAAGCCTTGTAGGCTCCCAACCTGAGGATGGCCAAGCTACAGAGAACCAAATCTGTAGTAAGAGCAAGCCCAGCGCAGCTTTGGCACAAGCCGACCCAAAAGACCGGACCTTGCTCAGTCCTATCCGAGAAAAGGCCAAGCCTAAAACAGGTCAGAAGGGTCCTGATGGGAAGGGTACCAAAATAAAGCCACCACCTTCAGTTGATCTGCCTCCTTCCAGGAGAAGCACAGGCAAGAAACAACCGAAGAAAGTTGAACAGTCCTCAACCAGTGAGGAGCACAACTGGCCCAGACCGGTCAACTCCAGCACTACACCAAAAGAGAAAGAACCTCCACCTTTAGAACCACCCAAACCTAGAGGCAAAGCCCCAGGGGGCAAGACTGCCCCCAGAAAAGAACCCCGGTCAACTACAGTAACCATTCCTGCTGCCCCCACCCCCTCCGCTATCAACACAGCTCCAGACAAAAAGAAGCACAGAGGGCCTAGTAAAATCATCCCCAAGTCGAAGGAGTTTATTGAAACGGAGTCGTCCTCATCAGAATGCCACTCGGACCCTGAGGACCTTTCAAAAGTACATCATCCCTGCCCTGGCCCTAGCAGCCTGAACTTTAAATCCAAGGACTGTAACAGCAATATCCTAAGTGTCAGCAGTCTTGCCAGCACCAGCAGTACCTCTATACCAGACCCAGCTGCCAGTGACCTGTTGGAGGAGCCTCTGTTCTCCCCCATTTCGATGGTACAGAATGAGCTTTTGTCACCACTGCAAGACTTTGAGGACATTAAGTCCCTGTGGGTTAAGATTGAGCTCAGCCTCCTATCGCGGATTCCAGGGCAGGATCCACCTGAGCCACTCCCCGCCAAGACCGAGTGTCGAGAGTCCAATTTCAAGCACAGGAGGCAGCAGTCACCAGGCTCCATCCCCTTAGAGAAACCCACCAGCAAGTCAAAGAGGAAACACAAGGCAAGTTCTTGCTCTCTTGTAATGTCTTACACATTTTGAGTGCAATATCGGAATAACAATACTACGAATGAGAGGAATTTATAACCCTAATTTTCTTTTTCATGGGCGTTTCTTTTCAGTGGAAAATAATCCTACTTTCAAACAGAGTGATGATTACAGTCGTAAAAAATTTAAAGCTGTTTTTTATTGAAAAGTAACTACTTGGAACAGCTGGACATCCTCTTTAAATCTTTATTCAAACCGATGAACTGCTGTTTCTTTTGTAAAGATCCAGGTGCAGGAGAGTTAGGGCTCAGCGTCTTTATAGCCTTGACCAAAATGTTTGCCCCGGGCAAAACTTGGATTCTTGGTGCCTCACTTCTCCTTTACATGCCACTCAGATTCTTTTTGTTTAAGTGTCTTGGTTCAGTCTGTAAAATACAGTTACGACAGGTTTAAAATTGTATTGCTTGCATTCCAAAATAGTATTTTTTCATAATAATTCATAATAATTTTATTATTATTATTATTATTTTATTATAATTATTTATAATCATTTTACTTAAAATTTACTCTAGGGCCTTTTGACTTTTAATACATGGCCCTTTCACAAACATGCCTTTGTAGTGCAAAAGAAATATAACATTTTTATAAATACAATTTAATTAAATAATAAAATTAAAATGTTTTATTTAT
>JAAIIK010000052.1:3503281-3514723 GCA_014706435.1 Silurus glanis | reverse complement strand
TTGAATTGAATTGAATTGAATTGAATTGAATTGAATTGAATTGAATTAGAGAGAAGTGTAAACATTATCTTTGCTTTCTCTGTATCTTAGCCCGGATTTGAACCCAGAGTGCGTGTGGCTACGCTGGAAGGTGTTACTTAATTAGACATGAACTCTACCAGTGAATATCTTAAAGTAACACAGTATTGTTAGAAAAGCATAAATAAACCTATTTACAGTACATTTCGACTAGTAGTAGCAAGGAGCAGCAGCCTTTCTAAATGTAGTGGAAGAAAAAGTTGAACAGAATGAAAATGCTTAAAAGCGGTAGCTCAGTGGTTATCGTGTTGGACTTTTGATCGGAAGGTCTTAAGTTCAAATCCCTGTAGTACTAAAAGCTGCACTGCTGGGTTCTTGGGCAAGACCCTTAACCCTTAACCCTTAACTGCTCAAGCTGTTTAAAAAAATTATTGTAAGTTGCTTTATATAAAGGCGTTTGCCAAATGCTATAAATGTAAAGTATAAATACATAAAAAAGTAGTTTTAATTCTAAGTATGTTCACGTTTAGATTTTTGATGCAGTAGCAAATATGGTTTTACAATCACAGGGTCATGGTTTAAGAGTGGGACAAAGCTAAAACAAGGCAGTACGGTAATGAAAGGTGATTTCATGCTTAATAAAGGGAAGGAGTTCGATCTTCATTGGAAGAATCAATTGTGTAGACATCCAGGGGAGGTTCATTCCACTTTGATTCTTCATACATGTCTTCGTTGGTTGGTGTTTGGTCAAAGGGAAAGGATCTTACTTTGTGCACATGTCTTTTATTGATCAAACGTGATATATATCCTCTTCCACAGTGTTCACAATGCGGACTACTACATGCAGGAAGCCAAGAAACTAAAGCACAAAGCTGATGCGCTGGTAAGCTCGGCCTTTCTTTTGTGTTTTGCAACAAATTCAACGCAAGTCAACGCATCTGTCAAATGCATCCGGATAGACTATTAGGAATGGCGTAAGAGAAGGAGGACAGACGTGCACCTCCTTGTCAGTTTTAATTGCTGCTTTTAATTGCAAGCAGAGAACCAGTGACAGTAACAAAAAAATAACATTCCAGAGGTAAGACCTTTATCGAAGACGCTCAAAAAAGAGCTCTCTTAAAGGACTTCAAAGAAGAGGATCATGATTTACTAACCAGCCTGTCGCAGCCCTAATAATCCACTTCCAGCAATTATATCTTAGTGTTGTCCTTTATAGAAAGTTACATCCAGTCTGTTGTAAATCATAGGGCTGATATAAAATCCCGGTCATGAATACACAGTAAAGGGAATTGATTGCCCATGTTGCCGTAGTGTAATTGCCAGGATGTAATGAATCGCGGGCTGCGGTCTGGCTCATATTAAAGGGTTTTATTTTGAAATGGATGGAACCTGTTCAAGGGGTGCCTGCTTAGACAAGTGGTCAGTAAATCTGTTTTATGCTGTTCCCGTGCACGAACTATGGATTAGGAATTGTGTTTCCTCAGGCTGCAGTGGTTAGCACTATTGATTTTTTTGATGAATGGAAACTTGCGTTATAAGTAACCATTGCATCAAATGTAAAAGGGTAACATATAGTACAGCTGATATGGACTAGATATTAATATATAGATATTAATATAATATCCCAGACATTGTTAAATATTTTAACCAAGATGCTCCTTTGTTTTCACATCTTTATTTACAGCATTATCGTAATAGGCTGTATATTAACATATTGGAGGAAAATTAGTTGTATGTGGAATCAGACATTCAGCACCAGGCTCCTCCTATCAAAGCTTTGAATCGTCGACTATTCAGGGTCAAACCTAATACATACACACACGTACACACGTTTCCACGTGTGTAAAGGTTGTATGCTTTTTATTATCTGACGAAATTTCAAGCATTTTTTATTGAAGTGAAAATTTTGGATGAATATCAATAATCCACTTGTAGGTGGAGTCTTATTCGCATATAACACAGAAAACCTGTAAAGCTCCCAGTGAACTGAATGTTCGAGGCATTTTTTTAGAGGTGAAGGTGAATGTTATTTTAGATCATATCTGCATTACAAATGTATTATTTCGCAGCATACAATACTTTTCAGGCATACATGTTTGTTCGAAACAAATTTTTCCTGAACTTATAGTATTTTCTTGATTTCTTGTGTAAATAAATGTAAATACTATTTGTATATTTGGTATATTTTGAAGTAGTATCTATCTTGATAAACGAGGCTCAATATTGGAAACTATTTTTAAAATCAGTTGCTTTCTGAACATCTTCATAGAGTGAAAGACTTTTTGTTCCTATCATCTGTCTTCTCACACTTGATTGCTGTCTCCTTTTTTTCTCCCGCTATACAGATGGAGAAGTTTGGCAAAGCTGTCAATTATGCAGACGGCGCGCTCTCCTTCATCGAGTGCGGCAATGCCATGGAACGAGACCCGTTAGAAGCCAAGTCGCCGTACACCATGTACTCGGAAACTGTGGAGCTCATTAGGTCAGCACTGCCAAAAGCCAGCTTCCCATTTCTCTCTTTCTCTGTTTCTCTCATTCTCTCTCTCTCTCTCTCTCTCTCTCTCTCTCTCTCTCTCACTTTCTTTTTTTCTCCTGCCCTCCGGCACGGCCGCCCTACCTGCCGTGATTAAAATAAAAGCGATGATTGCCATTAGGGCCACCGCAAGGCAACTCTGTGTTACAAGCAGTGCAATTAGCAGCCCTTGTTTTATTAATGTCACCGAGAATGAAAATAGATGGACCTCAAAGCTCATCAGCGCACTCGGCAAATCAGTTGGCGGTGATTGAAATCGGAGCTTAGAGGAAACCGTGTGTGGTTGTACACACACACACACACACACACACACACACACACACACACACACACAGAAGAATTGGATATACTATAAACAGCCATAAAATGAGGATGCATTATATCAGCATTTCATGATATCTCGATAATTTTACGTTCTATAATCATTACCAAATTTGCAAGCAGCAGGCTCATTTAAGTGACGCTCCATAGGAAGAAAGAAACGAGAGCGGTAATAGATGCCTCATCGCTTTTGCTCATTATGTTGCTTTATTTTGTATCATTTAAGGTATGCAATGAGATTAAAGAACTTCACCAGTCACTCAGCCACGCTGGCGGAGAAGAAATTAGCGGTGCTGTGGTGAGTTTAAGGTTTTTTTCTACATCAAAACCTCAATCTGTTGTCTTTGTGCATGTGGATTTCACATAAACTCACTGTCCACTTTTTATAGGAACACCTGTACACTTCATTTATGTAGGTATTCAATCAACCAATCAGAACAATGCAGATAATTTTCACATCTAATATCATAATAAAAAAAAGTGTAATCAAAGAGATTACACTTTTTTTTATTATGACATTAGATGTGAAAATTATCTGCATTGTTCTGATTGGTTGATTGAATACCTACATAAATTTGGTAATATACGCTCTCCATGCAGCGTGCAGTCTTCGAGTAAAAACAAACAACACGTGGTGTCAGTGATTCGCCTCTAGAGGCCGCTCTCGTAATGACAGCAGACTGGAACCCGGAAAAACTATCGGTATGGATTTTTGACAATAGCCGGTTGCTATCGGTGACGATTTATCATCCATTCAGTGAAGCACAGGAATCCGAGGCTAACATGGGAACAGGTTCAGATAGTAGAACATTAGAAAAAAGTTTACCTGTGCTAGTCTAATCTTCAACTATACAATATTAAAGATGCCTCGAATCAAGTGGAAAAAAAAATCAATATCACAATATTATTAAATTCTCATTAGTCTTATTTAAGATAGATAGATAGATATAAGATATAAAATATTTCCTGGGTTTTATTTCATGTTCTATAGCAGCAGCTCTGACACTAACACCAGCTGCAAGGTAAACAGTATACAGTAACATGGATATGGAGGTTTTCTGTGAGGAAATAACATAGAAAGAGTCTCTAGTGTATGGAATTTGTAACAGTCAAAAGTAAAGATGTGAATGAAAAGATTTTCGCCACAAGAAAGTCTACATGATGAATGTGTGAGTAATGGCAGTAATCATGTTGTGTATTATTTTCCTTTAACCCCACAATTTTTGCGTTTTATTCCTTACTTATGCTTTACAGTTACTCTAATGCAAAGAAGCAGGCTTTTTTGCTTTTTTAATATAGTCATCATGAGCATTGAATAAATGCCACAGTGTGTTTGAAAAGCCTGTTGTCTGGCAGCATAAAAAAAAAAAAGCCCCAAAAGCCACACGACCTGCCAGCCGTCAGCAGCCTGATGTGGCACTTTGCCGCTGCTACACTTTGTCTAAATCTCCCCTCAGCCATCACCCGTCTACAATCGGTCCTATCTGGGAGCTTTAAAACACCGCTAAAGCACTTAATCAGCTTAAACCGGATCATTATTCTTGTATTTCATTAAGCCGTTAGCGGATAATGAAAGATTTCCGTGCCGCTGCAGCGGGGATGTGTACTCGAGGGCAGATAAAAGACGATCCACATGCCAATTTGTCTGTCACATCAGCAACACTTGTTTATGTTGAATGTCAAGGTTGGATTTGTGCTCACACCAGGGAGACTGTAAAAAAAAAATGGTTTGATACGGAGCTCCCAGCTTTGTGCTTTTGATAATCAGAGTCATTTTGGGTTTAATGCGAGCTCTCAGGTACATTTCAGAGACGGATTTTCATTCAGACATTTTCTATATACACTATATGGACAAAGGTTTGTGGATATCTGGCCCTAAGATTAGTATGTGCTTTTTGAATGTACCATTCAACAATTTTCACAATTCTTTCCTTATAATGTCTCCACTCTTTTGAAAAGTTGTTCCACTATATAACATTTTGGAGGTGGTTGTGGAGATTTCTACTCATTTAGTCACAAGGGCATTACTAATGCCAGGTACTGATGTAGGATGAGGAGGCCTGTGGTGCACTCAGTGCTCCAATTTATCGCTAAGGTGTTTAACAGCGTTAAGTTTTGATCTCTAAAGCAGGCCACTCAAGATCTTCCACTCTAACCCATGTAAGCCATATGTTCATGGAGCTGGCTTTGTGCAAATGGACATGGTCATGCTGAAACATGTTTGGGTGTCCTAGTTCAACTGAAGGGAAAATTTCATGCTTTCGCATCCAAAGGCATCCGATCCAATTGTGTGCCTCCAACTTTCTGCCTCCACCTTTTCACATATGGCTGGAAAAGTCAGGTACTTTTGTCAATATAGTGTATATGTGAGAAAAAAATTCATCCTGATCAACTTTATAGTAATCTTTTATCGATAATGTGATGCTTGGCATGGGTCAGCTATGTAATGAAATCTTAGCAAGTTAAAATGCACTACATGGACAAAAGTTTGTGGACACCTGACCATAACATTGGTATGCGCTTTTTGAACATCCCATTCCACAATTTAGTCCCTATTTTCTGTAGCAATAACCTTCACTCTTCTGGGAAAACGTTTTGAAGTGTGCTTGAGCTCATTCAGCCTGGGGTGCAGTCAGCGTTCCAATTCACCCCGAAGGCTTTCAATACGGTTGAGTTCAAATCTCAAGATCTTTCACTTCTTCTTCTTTTTTCGGCTTTTCCCATTAGGGGTCGCCACAGTGGATCATCCATCTCCATACCCCCCTGTCCTCTACATCGGCCTCTTTTACACCAACCACCTGCATGTCTTACTTCACCACATCCGTAAACCTTCTCTTTGGTCTTCCTCTTTTCTTTCCTCCTGGTGGCTCCATCCTCAGCATTCTCCTACCGATATACCCCATTTTAATCTCGCCTCCCTCACTTTGTCTTCAAAACGTCCTACATGCGCTGTCCCTCTAATAAACTAATTTCTAATCCTATCATCGTTACTCCCAACGAAAACCTCAGCATCTTCAGCTCTGCTACCTCCAGCTCCACCTCCTGTCTTTTACTCAATGCCACTGTCTCTAAACCATACAACATCGCAGGTCTCACCATAATCCTTTAAACTTTCCCTTTCACTCTTACAGATACTCTTCTATCACACATCACTCCTGCTATCACTCTTCTCAACTCACTCCACCCTGCCTGCACTCTTTTCTTCACTTCTCTACCACACTCTCCACTTTGCACTGTTGACCCCAGGTACCTGAACTCCTCCACCTTCTCCACCTCCTCTCCCTGCAACCGCACCACTCCACTGCCCTCACTCTCATTCACACACATGTACTCTGTCTTACTCCTACTGACTTTTATTTCCCTTATCTCCAGCATGTACCTCCACCTCTCCAGGCTCTTCTCAACCTGCTCCCTACTCTCACCACAAATAACAATATCATCCGCAAACATCACCATCCAGGAAGACTCCTGTCTGACCTCGTCCTTTAACCTGTCCATCACCACTGCTAACAGGAAAGGGCTCAGAGCCGATCCGTGATGCAGTCCAACCTTGACTTTGAACCAGTCTGTCGTTCCTACTGCACACTTCACTGCTGTCACACTGTCCTCATACATGTCCTGCACCACCCTCACATACTTCTCTGACACACCTGACCTCTTCATACAATAGCACAACTCCTCTCTCGGCACCCTGTCGTACACTTTCTCTAAATCCACAAACACACAATGCAACTCCTTGTGACCTTCTCTATACTTCTCCATCAACATTCTCAAAGCAAATAAGGCATCTGTGGTGCTCTTCCTCAGCATAAAAACCATACTGCTCACAGATTTTCACCTCTTTTCTCAGCCTGGCTTCCACTACTCTTTCCCATAACTTCATGGTGTGACTGATCAACTTAATTCCCCTGTAGTTACTGCAGGTCTGCACATCTCCCTTATGCTTAAAGATCAGTACCAGCAAACTCCTTCTCCATTCCTCAGGCATCCTCCCACCTTCCAAAATCCTGTTAAACAATCTGGTTAAAAACTCCACTGCCATCTCTCCTAAACATCGCCATGCTTCTACCGGTATGTCATCTGGTCCAACCGACTTTCCACTCTTCATCCTGTTAATTGCTGCTCTCACTTCCTCCTTACTAATCTTATCCACTTCCTGCTTAACAATCTCCACACTCCCCCAAGAACCACATATGGTTGGACAAGCCAGATGTCCCAATACTTTTGTCCACATAGTTTATCTTAAATATATTAGCTGAATTATAAAGTCATTATAAAATAATAACAACCCAAAATGAGACATCATTACTCTTTTTAAGTTTGTTCTTAATCCATCGGGAAATCGATTTGCTGCTTTCTAGGAATGAATGATTAAAATGAGCAACATTATGCCAATAGAACAAGATTATTTCGAGGTAGAAATAAGTACAAATGGCTTGAAATGGGTTTAATAATCTTAGATTTGCTTCATTGTAACCTCATACTGGGAAATATCAGATAAATTTGATTACATTCATGATATTTCCACTTTCATTCATCACCCAAAACGCTGTATGAGTACGACTGGGCATTAGAGATTGCTTCATCTATACCTAAATAGAGAGCAATGCGGTGGCGTTCTTCAGTCTCTCCAGTTCTCTCGACTCCTCATGTGTACTCGCATTGTAAAGATCCATGGAGTTGAGCAACCCAAGAAGAGGATGGATTTGGACTGTCATTAATGTTAATAATCTGCTGCAATGGTCTAGGACCCCAGTTGGTGTAAACAGTTCTGCATTTAAGCGCTGAAAAGTACAGATCGACAGTAATAACTGTAATTAATAAAGAAACAGATTAATAGGCACTAAACTTATACATTCCAACTTTATAACTTCTTTATCTCTGCAAGACTGCATTGGGACAAAGTCCATTGTTAAAAGCACTTCACAAATAAAACAGAATTGAATTGAATTGAATTGAATTGAATTGATTGGAATTGAATCGAATCGAATCGAATCGAATCGAATTGAAATATAAGCAGTAGCTTAGTGGTTATGATGTTGGACTACTGATCAGAAGGGGGTGAGTGTACCTTCTAAGGTATATACCTGTAAGTAAGTTGTTCTCAATAAGAGCATCTGCCAAATGTAGGTCTCATAGGCTACTAACTATGTGAATCAAGTCTTTTCCCCACTCAGCTCCAACATTTATAGATACTTTACACTGTTCTGACTACTTCTCTGTTGGATTTCTCATTGATATGCCATTTTAACACAATGATGAGCAAAAAAAATGTTTGTTCTCTCTTAATTTTGGAGATAAAAGACAAATTTGACCAAGAGATTAAAGACAAATTTCACACCCAGTAGAGGACGAGGTACACAAACCATATCGATGAGTTAAAATTGAGATACACTCTGTAAAATATTACTCCAGTAAAAGTAAAAATGCTCCTTTCACTTAAGTAAAAGTATTTGCCTTCAAATGTACTTAAGTATCCAAAGTACTATCATTTATTTTAACTATAATGTCCCTATTAACGTTTTTGTCGCAAGACTTATGCTTAATCAACTCAGTGTACGTTAAAAAAAGAATGTTACCATGTTAATCTTATTTAAATCTATTAAAAGAATGATATTAATTAGTCATTGATTGATATCTTTTAAAATCATCATGAGCCCAAAACCTTTTCAACTACAGTATAATTGTGCAAATAAGGTCACGTGTGATGTGGTGAGTTCGAGTCTGGAGTTTCTGCCATCATTTATTTCTCTCTAAATGTCCTGCTTGCTGCTGAACTGATGCTGAACTGTATGTTTGTGATAAGTAAAAAGTTCAAAAAAGAGCGCATGCGCGACCCTGATTGGTCGATTGCTGACTGTTTGACCAGTTAAGTTTTTATCCTCATAAATAAAAAGTACAGCTGATTTCGCAAAATGCAGTCGAGTAAAAAGTAAGATATGAAAAGATATTTGAAATATAGTGAAGTTAAAGTCTCCCCGAATGGAAATACTTTGGTAAAGTACAGATGCACGAAAAAGCTACTTAAAAAAAAAAGTACAGCAAGGAATTACATTTACTTTGTTACTGTCTACTCCTGTCAACAGCACCAATAAACAAACTGATATTGTCCCAACACAAAAAGGCGTATTGGTTATGATGGATAAAAAGAAATGAGCCAGTCTGTAATGAAACCAGACCTAAATCCGAGTGTCCGAAGAGTGCACGGTGTTAAAGCTCGAACCCGAGGAGTCTGCTCTCATTAGAATTGACAGAGGGCTTGTTCAGTTTCATGGGGCGGTGCATATGTCCCAAGCATCTGGTGTCTCACAAGCATTGGACTGAAAGGTCAGTCCCTCGACGCTACTGGCTGTGTCCAAGCCAACACGCTCATCCATGCACACCAGGATATGGTTTGTTTACCTGTCTCGAAAAGTCACATCCTATCAAGAACATTCTTAAGAAACCTGCCAGCGTTTACTCGTGTTTGTTTACTCCATTGTGGTTTTTTTTTTGTCTCATATAAACCCTTTTTGCACGCATTTTCCTTCTCCACAGCAATCGCTGTTTATCCC
This sequence comes from Silurus glanis, assembly GCA_014706435.1. NCBI lineage: Eukaryota > Metazoa > Chordata > Actinopteri > Siluriformes > Siluridae > Silurus > Silurus glanis. The sequence goes on along the minus strand of JAAIIK010000052.1, from coordinate 3,505,297 downwards.
TGCTGTACTTGCGGATGTTCAAGCTGAAGAAGGATCACGCGATGAAGTACTCGCGCTCCTTAATGGAGTACTTCAAGGTGAAGGCCTTACACATGATCTGCATTCTCTCACCGTTGTTTATTTGCAGCAGTATATGTTTTTAACAGTGTCTACACGAATATCGTTCATTATCTGCGCATTTTGTCGCAATGATTAATTGTGTTTGAGAGCTGGAACACGCTCCGTCAGTTCATATAAATATTGTCTTTGTTTTTCTTCACAGAATTCAGCGAAAAGTTCACAAGCACCTTCACCGTGGGGCTCCAATGGAAAGTATGTCCTTCCTCTATATATAGCATCCTTTCACCTCTAGCCTCATCTTTTCCCATTTGCTAATTGCTGTTGTTCATCACACATCATCTTGTAATGCAATCATCTTAGCAAATGAAAATACATTGTATGGGCAAAAGTATTGGGACACCAGATTTATTTATTTTTTTATCCAGTAAGATTAAATTTCAAATGTACTTCAGCTAACTAGTCCCAAACCTGCTTCCGGCAATGGAAATGCCCCTGTATATGACAGTAAAAAAATTGAAGAGAGTTATATAGATTATTTCTGGTCTAGTGGTTAGGATGCTCTCTCACTGCTGCGGCCTGGGTTCGATCCCCGGTCAGGGAACCAACCCCAGCCACTCTTAGTGCCGGTCCCAAGCCCGGATAAATGGGGAGGGTTGCGTTAGGAAGGGCATCCAGCGTAAAAACATGTGCCAAATCAAACATGCGGATGATCCGCTGTGACGACCCCTGATGGGAGAAGCCGAAAGGAATCATCATATAGATTATTTCTATTCATTTAAATTAAATGGGAATTAATGGAGTATCTGAGTTTATCAGTACTTGAGTATTTGGCTCATATTGATTGAGGTTCAAAGATGCACTAGTCCTCAACACAGCCAAAAACAGTTGATTCGTGAGGTTAGATTTCCTAAAATGCTAGTCGAATTGTACGCCTCAGCACTGCATTAACCAAAATCAACAGAACAGCTTCTTCAAGAACAATATTGTCTCTTCTGCAGAATAAATAAGTTAGAGCAGATAAAACAGGTATTAAAATAGGAAATTTGGGGTAAAAAGTACGTATACCACAACATTATACAAACATAACAGTGACATTATGACCAGTGAAGTAAATAACACTGATTATCTCTTCATCATTGTACCTGTTAGTGGGTGGCAGCAAATGTCCACATTTTGTCCTCAAAGTTGTTAGTTAAAAGCAGGAAAAATAGCAAAGATTTGAGTTGACAGATTGTGATGGCTAGACGACTGGGTCAGAGAATCTCCGAAACTGCAGCTCTTGTAGGGTTTTCAAAGTGTGCAGTGGTCAGTATCTATCTAAAATGGTCCAAAGAACTGGAACAGTGGTGAACCAGCGACAGGGTCATGGGCGGCCAAGGTTCATTGATGCACGTGAGGAGCGAAGGCCGGTCCGATCTAACACATGAGCTCCTTTATTGCTGAAGAAGTTAATGCTGTTAATGGTCAGGACTGTTGAGAGAACAGAGGCTGTTGAGTACAGAACTGGCAGCAAAAGGGGGAGCAATACAATATTAGGCAGGTGGTCATAATGTTATACCTGATTGGTGCCTATAAAGTTATGCCTGATCTGTGTATATTAAATCATAAATGTAGTTGAGTAGAGAGTGAAAGATGCTTAAATCGATGATACTCAGTAAAATTAGAAAGTAGCCAAAAAATTACTTAGATACACTCAGGAAGTACATTTAGTCAAATACTTTACATAACAGACAGTTAGCAATAAAGGTTGTGAACAGGAAACAAAAGCTGTGAGTGAAGAATGTATATTGAAAACAAAGAGACTCTAGTATTAATGTAGATTTATTTCAGACAACAAAGATGAAATCTAGAAAGACAGAGGCTAAGCTCTTTTATCTCCTTATGTTTGGTGTGGGCTGGGGTGACGTGTGTGTGTGTGTGTGTGTGTGTGTGTGTGTGTGTGTGTGTGTGTGTGTG
>JAAIIK010000052.1:3486828-3500416 GCA_014706435.1 Silurus glanis | reverse complement strand
TATATATATATATACATATATGTATGTATATACAGATGGTTCGACTATCAAATTTTTCGATCTTCCGCGTGCCCGCTGCCACAATGGCATAATTTCTAGAGCATTTCTACTAGCGTTCTACTGGCATTTCTACTGAGCATGTGCTTTAGATCAGAATTCATAGAGACTTTTTGCAAGAGCTTTTGTCAGGGATTTGGTCACTTTTTCTGCATCTTTAATCTATGTGAGGCAGGAGTATTATTTGAACACAAGTTTGGCCCAGTGTGAGTTAGAAAATTGTATCCTGCTGACAGCTAGCAGAAGAAAAATCCAGGCCATCTAAAAACGTGAATTAAAATTGGCAACCGAAAAATCACGTCATTGCCATTGCACAAAGATAAGTTCTTCTTTGTTTCTAAAGCAAAATGTGTTAAATTGCCAACATCAAAATTCAGATTAGATTCTCTGAAGCAAACATTGTTGAACTCTTATGAAGTCTTAAATATCTTTGCAGAAAGGGTTCTTGTTTTTCATTTTTTTTCAGATTCATCTGGATTAATTTTACATTTATTCATTTTCCAGACGCTTTTATCCGAAGAGCTTTTGGCGTGAAGAAGCCTGCAATCCATTTTGTTAGTCATGCAGTTAAGGGCCTTGTATTCATCCTCGACAAGCCGCAGAGTATCGGCGTACTTCCCACGTCAGCATGCCACTCGCTCATTAGGCCTGATTGGTCTTCTTTTACATCTTATCTACATCTGTCAGAGGTTGAAAAGAGAACTGGCCCCCTTTTCACACATTAGCCTTATCAGTGAGGGAACATTTATATGGACCACTGGAGACAGAGCGTGCCTTCATCGCTCTGCAGGTTTGATAGGGCTTCCTCTGTCATTTCCTTTCCATCGTTCCTCTAGAGAAGGCTAATTAAAAAGCACAGAGTTGCTAAATGTCACGTGTGAGGTCTCTCTGGCTCTGAAGGCTCAAGTCTGACCCTCTCTCATTCCCTCGCTCTTTCCTCTTCACTCTCTTCTTTCATTATGTCGTAAATTAAGGCCAGTTGAATGTAGCCTCTGGTAGAAATGATGTTAAAACGATAGCACTACAACCTCAGACACACGCAGCCAAGAGGACTAGTCATGTTCATAGCTTACTGATATCGTTTATAGTTAATACTGGAAAAAACATTTAAACATTTTAAAGTCAGCTTCGGCAAAAAAAAAAAGCTCCACTATTTGTTCAATTTTTAACCGTTCCAGGTAAATATATATATATGGAACAAATAGTGGAGCTTTTTTTTTTTTTGCCGAAGCTGACTTTAAAATGTTTAAATGTTTAAATAAAAAAATTGTTTTTATGAGTTCTGTATGGTATAAAGTCTTCTAATCATATTTCTAACCTTGTTTGGATGTTGAACATTCTACTAATTATGAATTGTTAAAGTGTTGTTTATGTTTTAAAGAAGACTGAAGCATTTTGTGGATGGGTGCCAATAATTTAAAAACCCCTCATTTAAAACTTTATAAGGTTAAAAACATTGGGTTTAGTAGTAGTTCTTCTATTTGAACTAGTAAAAAAAAATAATCACGTCTCTGATTCCGTATTCAGACTTAATGTTTTTTAATATGATCAATAAATTTAAATTTTTTGGGAAAAGATGCCTGAAAAATGCACTTTTTGAGGGTAAAATATTGTGTTTATATGAAAATGTGTAGTTCAAAATTGTTCAAAACATTTTTATCCATTTTATGTTTTATACACTTGTATAATTCTATACCTATTTGCAAGTGGTGTCAATAAATCTAAACCTTTTTTTTGTTGTTTTTTCAGAGTTTTTTCAGGAGTTGGACTCGGTGATGGAACCACTGACGCAGCACAGCAGCATGACAGACCTGGTGCGCTACATTCGCCAAGGACTGCACTGGCTCCGCATTGAGGCCCATTTGTTATAGTGCTGGAGCTTTTCACTGTGCTCTCTCTCTCTTTCTTTCTCTCTCTTTCTCTCTCTTTGTCTCTCTTTCTATTTCGGTTGCTCTCCTTCTCTTGTTCTCTCACTCCTGCCACTCCTTCCATCATCTCCTTCCACCAGCACTGCCGTCTCAGAGTTGCTCCTACGCAAGTCGCAGCTGAGGAACGAGTCGAACTCGAGGTGCCGTTGGATTTCCTGGAGATCTTGAGCACTTGGTGAAGGACTGCAAAAATTGTCAGTGTGTTCAGGATAGAAGAAAACAAGCAAACAAAAAAAAAAGAACTACACTTCTGCTTGCAGCTGTTGCAGAGGACACACACAGGAGGTCATGTGACTCGCTGGGGCAGATGGTTGAGACGGGACAGTATGTTTGTTTTTGAATTTGCTCTCTCGTTTTTGTACAGTGTACATTATTTCCTATAAAGTGAAAGAAGAGGGGCAGACAGGTGCCCCGTGTGCAATCCTTCTCTATGTCAGTATTGTTTCTTTGTATTACATGTCGATGGCTTTATAAAACAATTGGGAAGGACTGGGGGGAGGGCAAAGGAGTAGCAAAAAACTCTAGAAAAGTAAAAAAAAAAAAAAAAAAAAAAAAAAGATCCATCTTTTGGAGGAAAACTCCACCCTGAGCGTCATGAATGACCCACAATGGTCTGTCCATCATTACCCACAATGCTGTTAAACTTCCTGCAGATATTGGTGCCACTGACATTTTCTTTCGTTCTAAAGACTCTGATGCGGCGGCGCTTTACTCTTTTGGTCCGTCCTACATTACCCACAAAGCCGTTCAATTTTCTGCAGTTACTGGTGCCAGGGATTCAACCAATGATTACGATGCAGCAGCGCTTCAGTCTTTCAGTCTGTCCAGCTTTCTCCACTCCTGATCTGTGCGCTCAACACCTCAAAGCTCGCTAACTAGCCATAACTTCATTATATAGCTCGATTTCTCCAATTCAACGTTTATTTGCAATTTTGTGAGATTGTTCTAAAAAAAAAAGTTCCCTTCTGTTAAACGCCATTGTGGTCATGCTAGCATTGCGCCCACGTGAAAAACGAAAAAACGTAGCATTGATTAACAGATTAGCCTTAGAATCTCTCAGCAAATCAGAAGTCACATGCTTCAGGGTGGATTTTTCCTTCCCCCCCCCCCCCTTTTTTTCAATTACATACTCTCTCTCTTTACGGTGCCACGATAATGATTTATATGTAACACTCACGCTGGCTTTGTTCCAAATCGGATTGTTAGAGGAACCACATGCTAAAAATTGTCCGAGGATTAGAGTTGACTTCTCCAGTGAGCACCCAAAACACACACACACACACACACACACACACACACATGATAAGCAGCACCTCCTTGACTTAACAGCTCTTTCCAATATGTACCATAATGACTGTGTTCTATATGACTATTCGATGTTTGCATGTTCACAGAGAGTGTTATTAGATAGTCCAACAAGAGTCCAAAACATTCAATTCTTCCGAATTCTGTGCTGTTTTCTTTTTTTTCTTTTCTTTTCTGTCACATTGTGTCAGTTTCTCTGCCCAGACAGCTTTCATGCAGCCCTGTTGTTTTTACCTCTAATGAGTTAGGGCCCCCCCAAATACCACCCCATACATATACACACACACACACACACACACACACACACACACACGCACACACACACGCACACACATACTTCCCCTAGAAAAAGAAATAATTTGACCTGTAGATTAGCTAACCTGTAGCTCACAAATGTATCTACACTTTTTTTAATCGCAGTGGATTCCTTTTTTATCGCCGGTTCTTTACTGTATATAATCAGTAGTACGCTGTTGACACGCCGTCAGTGCTACGTTTCTCCATGTTCTTCTCATCCGAGTTGATCAGCGTAGGCGAGCGTGAACGTGAAAAAAAAAAAAAAAAAAAAAAAAAAAAAGAGTGCACGTGGACAGACGAGGGTGGTCAGATTCTCAGTGCCAGCATCAGTTCCATTAAGCTCATAGGTTTCACTGAGAGTCTTGACATGAGTGAATGAGTGAGTGAATGTGTGTGAGAGAGAAATAGAGAGAAAAAGTATGTGTGGGTGTGAAAAGCGAATTTTACCCAGAACATACAAAAGTGCCTGCGTATGCAACGAGAATTTATTAGAGTCTATATTTAAGAACGAGAATGAACTGAAAAAAATCTTTCCATACCATATTGGTATATTCCAATTTTTTTTCTTCTTCATACAACCACGATTATTTATTGGTGTTTTATATACTAAGGGTGACGATACCTGTTTTTTTTTTTTCTTTTTCTTTTTTCGGTCGAGTGTTGTGTGCGAAAGACATTTTGGATTACATATATGCTCTGATGAGGCTAAAAAATGTCTCACCTTAATTACAATTTATCATCCTTTTTTTCTTTCATTCTGCCCCTAATAATACCCAAGTAGCACTATTCAATGACTTTCGATAAATTCACTCTGACTAGTTGTGTATCTACGGTTCTATCCCAGCGTTTTAAACATTCACAGGAAAATTACTCGTGTTAAATCAACCGCCAGGTGTGTATGCGAGATCAGTGTAAGTGTATATTGAAGCTGTGAGGCCAGAGAACTTTATTTATCCGTAGCTTTTATCACACAGCAGTTCACAAATCCACATACTGTGCATATAGTGCAAGATAAATCCCTCCGATTCATCTTAACAAGCTCAGCGGCGTCCTATAAAAGCTAGTTTTATGACGAAAGCACTAAAAACGCTTGTTTCTTGCAGTTGCGGTTATTTATCTATGAACAGATGATACGTCATCATTTTGTTCACTCTCTTAACAAAGGTTTGTGGACCCCCGAATCATCATTTAGTCCTTATTTACTATATAATCTCTTCACGCTTCTGGAAAGATGTTCCACTAGATTTTGTGGAGATTTGTGCTCATTCTTCCACAAGGGTGTCTGATGTAGGTGAGGTGAGGAGGCATGGAGTACCATCATCATTCCAAATCATCCCAAAGGTGTTCAAGAGGGTTAAAGCTCTATAGCAGGAGATCTTCCACTCCAACCCATGTTAAGCCTATGTTCAAAGAGCTCACTTTGTGCACAGGGGCATTGTCATGCTTGGGTTTGAGGCTTGGGTCTCCTAGTTCAAGTGAAGGGAAAATTCAATGCTACATCCTATATAATTGTGTGCCTCCAACTTTGTGGTAAATGTCAGGTGTCCTAATACTTTTGTTCATATAGTGTAGAAAGATCAATGTTTTCACCACAGAGGGAAATTCAAACAATTTTACATTTATGGCATTTGGCAGATGCTCTTATCCGAGCGACTTACATTTATCTCATTCATACAGCTGAACCGCTATGGGTTTAAGGACCTTGCTCAGGGGCCCCGGAGTTGTTATGTTAGGGATTTGAACTCATGACCTTCAGATCCGATGTAGAATACCTTAACCACTAACTACCACATAGTAGATGCATGAATCCATCCATGCTCAATACGAAGAAATATGAATCAGTCCATTCCAGATTGTTTATATAAGTTGCCGCCGTCTGTATTTCCATTCACAACATGCGCCACTGGATAGCATTTTTAAAGGCGACAAATACACTGCATCATCTTCCAAGATTTAATCACATGATTTATTCACGTACAGTAACATTTACATTTACAGTGGTACCTTGACCTACGAGTGCATTAATGTACGAGTTTTCCGAGGTACGAGCGGTCACTCGGTCGATTTTTTTGCTTTGTTACGCGAGCAAAAAATTGAGGTACGAGCTCGAGACGCCGCTGCTAGATGGCGAAGCGAAGCCAGAAAGCGAAGATTGTGACGAAAATGAAGATAAGCAAAAAAGAAAAAGTAAAAAAATTAAAGTTTAGGGATACGTAGTGTACAGTAGTGATAGAGAGAGTAGCAAAAAATCGAGTTTGATGTGCGAGCAAATTGAGATACGAGCTAGTCCACGGAACGAATTAAACTCGTAGGTCAAGGTACCACTGTACAGCATTTGTCAGACACCCTTTTTTTATTTATCTTATTTCTACAGCTAAACAGTGGAGGGTTAAAGGCCTTGTTTAAAGCCCCAGCAGTGGCAGCATTGTGGTGCTGGGATTTTAAGTAACGACCTTCAAAAGTCCAACGTCTTGACCACTTAGCCATCACTACACATATAGTAGTAGTAGTAATAGTAGAGACCAGCTTTTTAACCTCATCAGAAGCATTTTTGTGCATACACATCTCCATATTCTTTTACATTAACGTCAATGATGAAGCCCTGAGATTAAAGGAAGCATGTAAGGATTGAAAAAAAAAAACATGGAGCAGTTATTCGCTGTCTTGTTCTGTCTGTTTTTTTGTTTTTTTTTCCTTCTGTACAGTAAAGAGTGGTGCGCCATCATTTGTGTGTTTCGGTGTTAAAGCATTTGTGTCAGATCGAGGTGTTGCGTTTGACCTTACTCAATCTGTTGCCTTGAAGCGTTTCGCACATTTCCATAACCTCTTATCCGCTGTGGTTTATTATTATTCACGAGCCCTCCTGCTACTTCATTACGTTTCAATTCAGTTTATTTCAAGCAGCATTTGGAGAGTGATTTTTTTTTCTTTTTTAAAAAGCCACGCGTACAGCTTATCGACAATAAAAGGGATTTCTGAGAACACAAATTTGCTAGGCTTTGCTTCTCATTTTTAAGGGATATTTTTTTTGGTCCTCCACAAATATATTCAAGTTCAACTGTTGTGTGTGCAGTTAGGACAGTTTCTGGTAGCACTGCTGAAGCCTTCATTCTCCAATGCATTTGTTTTGAAATTTTGTTTTGTTTTGTTTCGTTTTCTTTCACTATCTCTCCCATGCATTTCCTACATTTCCTACACGTGACCAATTTCTACGACTGTATAAAAAAAAAACCTGTAACTTTTTTTTAAAATTTCATTTGATTTTATCTGTGTAATCATTATATATGCATTCAGCTCAGCCTCACATGTATAAGGGTCAGCACTTTTTTTTTTTCCACTATCGTTCTGAACGCCGCAGGAGGGAAAAAACGAGTGCATATGAAAACGTCAACGGAAAAATTCGAACAAAAAAAAATGTGGAACCATCCCTTTAATGTGAATTCTTAATGCCCATGGAATGATCCAAATGTGCACTACGGTGTATCATATATATGAAGAATGAAACCCAAAATCTTTTTTTTTTTTTTTTTTTTAGCTTTTGGGCAAAATAAAGAAGAAATCAATCAATCAAACTTGGAGCAGTTTTCCAAAGAGCTGATGTGGTTTGTAATTTGGCCACAGGATAATGTGTGTTATCTTTCTGGCCTTATACCTCTAGTATTATTTTGGCAAAGTTTAAATATAGATATATGAATATAAATGCTATATCTGTAGGATTTCGTTTGGCCACCACATGTACCATGTCAAAGACAAAATCCTTTCAAACTTTGCCACTTGAGATAAAAAGAAATCCATGCAGGGCTTCATTGCTCCCATTTGTCTGAAGGATAGCACTTGATATAATGAAAGAGCAGGGTTTCTACTCTGACTACTCTAAATAGCTTTTTGTCTTATTGGGGTCCTGATTATTTAAACTGTACAGTTAAATGTACACACAAACTCCAATGACTGAAGATATCGCAGTTCTGGCATGCTGTAGACTTTTAGTCTTTTCCTTTTTCTTGGTTTTTTTTTTTTTTTTTTATTTTTCTTTGTACATAGCAGGGGCACCTGCACATTTATACATGTATAGCTGTAAGAATTTTTCTTTTTCTTTTTTTTTTTACGCGTTATGTTTCAAAGAATCTTCCTGCCTGGTTAGCTTTGTATTTTAAATGTGTTGCACAAGTTCGGCATTTTTTTTATTATTGTTGTTTTTTGCCTATTGTATGTTTATTTTATAATAAAATTGACAAATGTAATAAACAAAAAAATGAGATGTAGTTATGCTGTTTTTAAATGTTTAATGTCTGTATAAAAATAATAATAATAATAAAAAAATGGTATAAGCCAAAACAGAACGCTTTAAAGAATTTTTGAGTATAAATGCTGGAGCAGGGGTTCTTAAATTAGAGGTTGTGACTTCAGGGAAGTTTGCAAGTTTGCTTGATTTACAATGGATACAATTTAACTCAAGCTCTGAAAAGAGATATTACTCATGCAACCCATTTCTCTTGACCGAATCTGAGCAAGAATTTAGATGTTGTGATTGAATTCTATCCACAACACAAACAATAACTTTTGCAAGCACCTTTTTAAAAAAATTATCTTGGTTTGTAACTCACCTAACCCAGGCATTAGGGTTGCACAAGCCAGTGCACTCTTAGTGCCGGTCCCAAGCCCGGATAAATGGGGAGGGTTGTGTTAGGAAGGGCATCCAGCTTAAAACATGTGCCAAATCAAATATGTGGATCATGAATCGGAATTTCATACCGGATCGGTCGAGGCCCGGGTTAACAACGACCGCCACAGGTATCGTTAGCCAACAGGGTACCGGTGGAAATTGGGCTACTGTTGGCCGAAGGAGGAGAAGGAGAGGAGGAAGACGTCTACAGAGACGGCAGGGAAAGGAGTGTAGTGAAGTGTAGGAGAGTGGAGGTTCGGGTTGGTACTTTAAATGTTGGCACTATGACTGGTAAAGGGAGAGAGATAGCTGATATGATGGAGAGGAGAAAGGTAGATATGTTGTGTGTTCAGGAGACCAAGTGGAAAGGGAGTAAGGCCAGGAACATTGGAGGTGGGTTTAAACTGTTCTATTATGGTGTGGATGGAAAGAGAAATGGTGTAGGGGTGATCCTGAAGGAAGAGTACAGTAAGAGTGTAGTGGAGATGAAGAGAATTTCTGATAGGGTGATGAACGTGAAGCTGGAAGTTGAAGGGTTGATGATGAATGTCATCAGTGCTTATGCTCACAAGTGGACTGTGAGATGGAGGAGAAGGAAAAATTCTGGAGTGAGTTAGATGAAGTGGTGGAGAGTGTGTGACTTGGAAAGAACGATTGGTGATTGGGGCAGACTTTATTGGGCATGTAGATGAAGGGAACAGAGGTGATGAGGAGGTGATGGGTAGGTATGGCCTAAAGGAGAGGAATGTGGAAGGGCAGATGGTGGTAGATTTTGCTAAAAGGATGGAAATATCAGTGGTGAACACTAATTTAAAGAAGAAGGAGGATCATAGGGTGACCTATAAGAGTGGAGGAAGGTGCACACAGGTGGACTATGTTCTATGTAGGAGATGCAACCTGAAGGAGATTGGAGACTGTAAGGTGTTGGCAGGGGACAGTGTAGCTAGACAGCATCGGATGGTGGTCTGTAGGATGGTTTTGGAGGTGAAGAAGAAGAGGAGGAGAGTGAAGACTGAAAGAAGAATAAGATGGTGGAAACTGAAGGAGGAAGACTGTAGTGTGAGGTTCAGGGAAGAGGTCAGACAGGGGCTCGGTGGTGGTGAAGAAGTGCTGGATGATTGGGCAACTACTGCAGAAGTGATAAGGGGGACCGCTAGAAAGGTACTTGGTGTGACATCTGGAAATAAAAAGAAAGACAAAGAGACGTGGTGGTGGAATGAGGACGTGCAGGAGGGCATAAGGAGCAGCTGATGAACGAGGAAAATGAGAGAGAGAGAAGGTTGGATGATGTGGAGATGATGAAGCAGGAAGTGGATAGGATTAGTAACGAGAAAGTGAAAGCAGCTATTAAGAGGATGAAGAGTGGAAAGTTGTTTGGACCAGATGACATACTGGTAAAAGCATGGAGATGTTTAGGAGAGATGGCAGTGAAGTTTTTTTTTAGCCAGATTGTTTAACAAGATTTTTGGACATGTGCAGAGGAGGGACATGGGGTATATCGAGAAGAAAATGCTAATAATGGAGCCACCAGGAAGGAGGAAAAGAGGAAAGCCAAGGAGAAGGTTAATGAATGTGGTGAGGGAAGACTTGCAGGTAGTTGATTTGAAAGAGGCAGATGTAGAGGACGGGGTGGATGATTCGCTGTGGCGACCCCTAATGGGAGCAGCTGAAAGAAGAAGAAGAAGAAGAAGAAGAAGAAGAAGAAGAAGAAGAAGAAGAAGAAGTTTGTAACAACGAAATTCTTTCAATAATTTTAAACGTTTCATTATGAACATTTTCTACACAGATTGTTGTTTTGTTTTTTTTGTTTTTCAGTTTGTGAGCAAAACAGCATTAAAACAGCAAAGGGTGCCAAAATCGTTGCACATGCAAGTTCCAATAAAAACAAATTATAAAAAAATAATAATAAATAAATAAATAGAAAAAGAGAAAACATGATACGGTAGTTGTGCTGATGTTAGCACAAACTCACGAGGAATTTATTATATGGATCCCAATTATGTAAAAGTGCATTCTTTAGGGAACTAATGACTCCTTATTTATTCATCACACAGAAAATTTGCATACTCAGGCATTCCTGATTCATTTATTATGTCCTTCTTCGTCCCGTAAAAGTGCTTCCAGTTTCCCTTTCATCCAGTTAAGGACTTTACCTAGTAAATAATGTCCCAATTTACGTGTCCAAGGGCTTTTATTTACCAAATCCAAGCTTTTTATTTCTCCTTGCTGACAGTTTAGATTTATTGATTTAATTGCCTAAGGTAACCATGCAATAAAATCATTGCGAAGATAAATTTCTGTGGCACTCTGCACCGCCGAGGTAATTTTTCAGCCCGCCGTAGCTACATGTCCGCGGGTCACAGGTGTAAATTTATAAGTCAAAGTCTCTCATTAACATGATGCCATGGAATCATTTGAGTGCTGAAATGTGTAATGGGTTTGTGAGGAGGACGTGAGCAATAGGGTCCCTGGGCTGGAGCTTTTGCTAATTGACAGTTCCAGGAATAACTCTTTCTCTCTGACAGCCGAGGGAATTTAAATAAATAAATAAATAAATAAAGCTCATTTCTTGGGCAGCTACTGTAATCGTGACACATGCAGAATACTAATGGAAATATCAATATCCTAGATGGAAGTAGCAAGTATGCAAGAAGTTTCACACATTCTCCCCAATTCTGGGTTTTCAGTTTAAAATGGTTGCAGCCTTTCTGTGTGTAACTGGAAGAAGGTCAGGATTTTCTTGGATTGCTTCATTTCACAGCTTAATTAGCGCTCTTACAAAAAAAACCCCAAAAAAAAAACAACTTGTAGCTGTGTCTTTCTGAGAAGTAAACTTTCTCATGTTAACCTTGAAAATATAGTTATCAAATCTTACACACACACACACACACACACACACACACACACACACATATATACTAAATTCATGGCAGTCATTTTGAGTTTAAATTCCCTTTTAGGTTTAAGGGGTTAGGGTTCGAAATGTCATTTTCGATTAAATTAATGCAAATGCAGATCCTACTGTGTTCTGGTTAAATCATTTTTCAAAGGTTTTCTTATGGTGGTGTGTTAATGACAGATAATGACAGAAGAATGACAAAATCTTCCTGTTTTTACATTCTTATATCCATGTATATCGCCTCGCTTATAGTATCACAAAATATCGTATCGTGATATGTATCGTATCGCCAGATTCTTGCCAATTCCCAGCCCTAATAGATAAGTAAATCGAGTCAAAAGTACATTTTTCACAAGTAAAAAACAAAAGTTAAAACAGCAAAAACACTCGCATAGTGTTAAACAGCACCAGTTTTATAGGTTTGCAACGTTGTGCATGTTTCATACACTCTTTTTTGCATTTTTTTATCGATTCCATTAGTCTCAATATCAAAATAAAAACCCCAAAATAGATCCATTCAGATAGTTCTTCCCAAAGCAAAAAAAAAATCTGTTTATTATAATTCTTCAGAATTAGGTCATTTAAAGAAATACAATAAAGAAATAATAAGCAAACTTAAAGGAAAAAAAGCCAACATAGTGTCAAAAACCCTGGCAGAACAGTTCACATGCCTCAATCAAATCTTCAACAAAACGTTTCATCTCACGGTCATGTTTTTAATTAAAAATGTTTGCAGCAGTGATTTTGCTTCATTGGTTAAAATCAGGAGCAAATACCATAAGAATCAAAGCGTTCTTCTTGCACTGGACTAAGAGACATAAAGAAAGCATCCATGTGCATGAAGTTTCTATAGACAACAGGAAAGAAAATTAAAATTCTACCAGGAAAACCAATTTTGCTATGTATAAAACAAATACAGAACAAATTCAAGAATCTAAGTCATTAAAGCAGACAGGGTCAAACCCCTCATATATCAGAACAGCATCTTGAAAGAAGGGTCGAGGCAAAGGGCCAAGACAAGGTCAGTCAAATAATACATACATAAAAACATGGCTTTGAAATAACAAGAGTGACCTGCAAACTATCAAAGGGAAAGGTGAAGGTCGTGTGCATTTGAAGGCAGTGAAAAAGAAAGAGAAGCAAAGAAGTGAGTTGAAATATAATGAAAGATGCCCTCTGCTGGTGTGGAGGAGAAAAGTCTGGATTGAGTGTATCTGTTCTCACAAGACTGGTTGTCTGTGGGTAAAAAAATTCTTAATAAGAAACACTAAATCAGCATAATCATGACTACATCCAACCCATCAATCCAACATCCAATCCATCGTCTCATCTGGTTATGACTACAATGAAAAAGTCTGTGAAAGAAAAGTCTTAAATTAAAACTTAAATGATTGTGGAATTATATACATTTATTTACAACTTTACATTTAATCAGAGATTGGAGTCAATTTACATTTCTTTATTAGGCAGCAACCTAAAGTAAAGCCACTTAGCTGAGCAGATCAGATGAGGGTGTAAAGTTGTATTCAGGGCTTTAACTTCGACTCAGTGCTGGGTTTTGACCTTAACCACTTCTCTGATGTCTGTATAAATAAATGACATCTTTTAGCCCATCTGCTGGAAAAACAAGCGAGGAGCTCTGGATTTAGTCTTTGAGTCGGCCGTGCAGACGCAGCAGCACTGACTTCACTGTGTTAAACACTTAATTAAATGACTCTTGATTAAAGCCAGGGCCTGGTGAGAAAGTGCACATCACATTTCACCGCTTCATAATTGACTCCTTGTTAGATTTCCTCTGACTGTAATGTGCAGAAAGCACAATTTATTAGATTTTCGTTTCACACACATTTCTTCCTCAAGCAATTAAGCCGCCTGTTTAAAGTCCTGTCTAGTGTGGATCAGTCGGCTGCTACTGTGGGTGAGTTTATGGCATCCAAATCAGACAAAATACACATAGAAATTTAACATTTGTAAAAATACAAATAAAATAAACAATGAAAAACAAATTTATAGACCTGACCCACAGTGTAATATGAAGGAAAGTGAATGAAAGTGCAGGTCATTTTTTATTCAATACAATTGCTTTTATTTGTATAATGCTTTTAACAACGGACATTGTCCCAAATTTTTATAAGGTGCAAACATGCACCAGAGAAATAAACCACAAGTAACTAAGTATGGACACCGATAATGTAAAGACCGTAAATAGTAACAGCAACCAGGAAAGACAAGCGTGACACAGTGAGTGCTGTAAAAGACTTATGTGTGAAAGTTCACAAATAATCACATGACATGATTCAGTGAGGTGCTAATGGAAAATGTAGTGACTCCATTATCCTGACAACCTAACACAGTGAGGTAATGAAAAACAAAACAAAACAAAAAAGGAAAGGAAAAGAAAAGAAAAGAAAAGAAAAGAAAAGAAAAGAAAAGAAAAGA
>JAAIIK010000052.1:3435236-3475847 GCA_014706435.1 Silurus glanis | reverse complement strand
TTGATGAGATTCAAACAACTGATGGTTAGTTGGAAAAAACTATGAACGGTTTAAATATTATTATAATTCAATTTCTGGCATGAGGCAAAAATGTATACATTGGATTGTGATTCATATTTTTTAAAACACAGTTCATAGTAATATGATACATACGATACATATTAATGATCTATTTATAATAACTAAAAAATTATAATTGTTGATACAATTATTAGACAAACATTTGTGACACCTCACCATAAGAATTTTTTTTTAACATCCCATTCCACATTTATTCCCAGTTTGCTCCACTATTTTGGGAAGATGCTCCACTAGATTTTGGAGTGTGCTTGTAGAGATTTGTGTTCATTCAGCTACAAGAAATGTAGTAAAGTCAGGCACTGATGTAGGTGAGGTGAGGAGGCCTGGGGTTCAATTCATCACAAAAGTCTTTAACAGGGTTGAGGTCAGAGCTCTATAGCAGGCTACTCAAGATCTTCCACACAAACCATGTAAAGTATATCTTCTGACTGACTGAGCTGACTTTGTGCACAAGGGCATTGTCAGGCTGGAACAGGTTTGTGTCTCCCTGTTCAAGTGAATGGAAAATGTAATGAATTACAAATAAATGTAATTCCTGCAACAATTTGGAGAAGAACAACATATGGCTGGAAAAGTCAGATGTCCCATATTTTATATAGGCAATGTTAGATGCAGTATGCAGTTAAAAAGCGCTAAAAAAAAAAAAAAAGCGTGTCAAAAGCCTATTCAGCCATCAAATTCAAAATGACATTGTTTCAGTAAAACTTTATATATTCTCCCTTTACCCATTTTATGTTTTTTGTTTGTTTGTGTTATTTTGAATAGAATATGGATTTTTGAGATTGGTCAATAAATTAAAATATTTAATCGTTTAATCGTATGATTGTCATGAGTTAACTTAATTGCACATCTGTATCTAAATGTACCTTAAATTAAAACTTTTCAAGTTTTTAATACTCCAATCAACATGGACAAATATGGATGCTTTATGCAAATGTATGTTTATTATAAGTGAAACCAAACTCAACATAGAGCATGAAGACAAAATATTCTTGGTATTTATTATTATGGTATTTACAACTTCTGTCCTGTTTTTAAAGGCGTGAACAGCGTTCTCATGCAGAATTACTATTTCGATTAGACCTGAGCTGATATTTACTACGGACGTCCTAAGAGGCCATGCATTATATATTTTTTTCTTTCTCGTTTTCTTATTGCTCTGTTATGCTTAGAGTTTAGTGATTAAAAATGTTTTTTTCGAATGAGTTTATAATTTTTTTTTTTATATCTAAGTAAAGAAAGGATGTTGTAAATGAATGTGTTGCATGAAGGTTTTAATTTAGCCCCTTGAAAAAGACCTGAGACTGGGACGGAGATTTGTCTTCCAACAAGACAATGATCCAAAACATAAAGCAAAATCTACAATGGAATGGTTCACAAATAAACATATCCAGGTGTTAGAATGGCCAAGTCAAAGTCCAGACCTGAATCCAATCGAGAATCTGTGGAAAGAACTGAAAACTGCTGTTCACAAATGCTCTCCATCCAACCTCACTGAGCTCGAGCTGTTTTGCAAAGAGGAATGGGCAAAGATTTCAGTCTCTCGATGTGCAAAACTGATAGAGACATACCCCAAGCGACTTACAGCTGTAATCGCAGCAAAAGGTGGCGCTACAAAGTATTAACTTAAGGGGGCTGAATAATTTTGCACGCCCAATTTTTCACTTTTTTATTTGTTAAAAAAGTTTGAGATATCCAATAAATTTCGTTCCACTTCATGATTGTGTCCCACTTGTTGTTGATTCTTCACAAAAAATTACAGTTTTATATCTTTATGTTTGAAGCCTGAAATGTGGCAAAAGTTCACAAAGTTCAAGGGGGCCGAGTACTTTCGCAAGGCACTGTATTTAATAAAAATGCTCAAATAGAAATGTGTGCTGAATAAATCGTGCGTTAATAAAATGAGTGCCCTTAAAATTATTTTGCATTAACGTGTTAACATATATATATATACAGTGGGTACGGAAAGTATTCAGACCCCCTTAAATTTTTCACTCTTTGTTATATTGCAGCCATTTGCTAAAATCATTTAAGTTCATTTCTTTTCCTCATTAATGTACACATAGCACCCCATATTGACAGAAAAACACAGAATTGTTGACATTGTTGCAGATTTATTAAAAAAGAAAAACTGAAATATCACATGGTCCTAAGTATTCAGACCCTTTGCTCAGTATTTAGTAGAAGCACCCTTTTGCTCTAATACAGCCATGAGTCTTTTTGGGAAAGATGCAACAAGTTTTTCACAACTGGATTTGGGGATCCTCTGCCATTCCTCCTTGTAGATCCTCTCCAGTTCTGTCAGGTTGGATAGTAAACGTTGGTGGACAGCCATTTTTAGGTCTCTCCAGAGATGCTCAATTAGGTTTAAGTCAGGGCTCTGGCTGGGCCATTCAAGAACAGTCACGGAGGTGTTGTGAAGCCACTCCTTCATTATTTTAGCTGTGTGCTTAGGGTCATTGTCTTGTTGGAAGGTGAACCTTCGGCCCAGTCTGAGGTCCAGAGCACTCTGGAGAAGGTTTTCGTCCAGGATATCCCTGTACTTGGCCGCATTCATCTTTCCCTCGATTGCAACCAGTCGTCGTGTGCCTGCAGCTGAAATACACCCCCACAGCATGATGCTGCCACCACCATGCTTCACTGTTGGGACTGTATTGGACAGGTGATGAGCAGTGCCTGGTTTTCTCCACACATACCGCTTAGAATTAAAGCCAAAAAGTTCTATAATCTTATTTCTCTGTTTTTTAGCAAACTCCATGCGGGCTTTCATGTGTCTTGCACTGAGGAGAGGCTTCCGTCGGGCCACTCTGCCATAAAGCCACGACTGGTGGAGGGCTGCAGTGATGGTTGACTTTCTACAACTTTCTCCCATCTCCCGACTGCATCTCTGGAGCTCAGCCACAGTGATCTTTGGGTTCTTCTTTACCTCTCTCACCAAGGCTCTTCTCCCCCGATAGCTCAGTTTGGCCGGACAGCCAGCTCTAGGAAGGGTTCTGGTCGTCCCAAACGTCTTCCATTTAAGGATTATGGAGGCCACTGTGCTCTTAGGAACCTTAGGTGCAGCAGAAATTTTTTTGTAACCTTGGCCAGATCTGTGCCTTGCCACAATTCTGTCTCTGAGCTCTTCAGGCAGTTCCTTTGTCCTCATGATTCTCATTTGCTCTGACATGCATTGTGATCTGTAAGGTCTTATATAGACCGGTGTGTGGCTTTCCTAATCAAGTCCAATCAGTTTAATCAAACACAGCTGGACTCAAATGAAGGTGTAGAACCATCTCAAGGATGATAAGAAGAAATGTATAGCACCTGAGTTAAATATACGAGTGTCACAGTAAAGGGTCTGAATACTTAGGACCATGTGATATTTCAGTTTTTCTGTTTTAATAAATCTGCAACAATGTCAACAATTCTGTGTTTTTCTGTCAATATGGGGTGCTATGTGTACATTAATGAGGAAAAGAAATGAACTTAAATGATTTTAGCAAATGGCTGCAATATAACAAAGAGTGAAAAATTTAAGGGGGTCTGAATACTTTCCGTACCCACTGTGTGTATATATATATATATATATATATATATATATATATATATATATATATATATAAAACCTAGTTCTCATTTGATGTAAATATGAATAAAAAATAAATTCAAGAAAATTAAAGATTGAGGTTTATTTATAAAATGTGTTTGGCGGTCGATGCACACACTCTGTGTGAGTCTTAGATTGTAGATGCATTAAAAATGTTTTTCAGCATGGAGAATAAAATATACAGTGAGGTCATTTTCAGGAAATTTTGTCTACCACTTATTGGTATACCACAGTTTTTATGGTAATAGGGGCTATTTGGATAGCAATTACATTTCCAGACTAAATTACTAAATTACTGTTGGCCTCTCACAATTTAATCACTGTGGACTTTTAGATAGGCTATAAAAATATTAACGCAATTCCTGCTGACCAGTATTTTTAAGTATATTTCTATCCAAACCAAAAAAATGGCTTTAAGGATCTTTGTTGTTTTGCTGCGATCTCTGCAGGGCATAAAAGATACACATGAACAGGTTCTGACACGCCTGCAAGTCGAGTTGCACAATGAAAACACAAATAAGGTAGCCATAGCGCTTGTCGACAAACTGTGTGGGGGTCTTTTTGTTTTTGTTTTTTGAAAGGCTAAGATCAAATGAAACCCTGGAGTAGCTGAAGCTTCCATCAAAAGAAAATAACAATTTTCTCTTAATTTTCTGAACAAGCCCAGAGCTCAGGGTCTTGTTTTTTGCCAGGGAGAAAATACAAATTGGAGGTTGCTGACTGGAGAACTCGTTCAAAGTAAAAAGCTGTGTCTTTGCTTCATATACTTATTTCTTGCTTTATTTCTTCATTTCTTTATATTCATGAAGCCAATTCATGAATTTGGAATGAGGTATTACCCGCCCCCACCCCCCCAGAGTCCTGCGGTTTTACAACCTAAATCAATTACTAACACTCACGCCTTAGTGTTACCTGCCAAGTTTACCGCCACTGGAGGCTCAGAACTTTCTCACATCAAAAGATGTGCCAACACAAATGCTGAACACCCCCCTGCAACCCCACCCACCCTAAAGGCTTTCCATAGATGAACTTTTGCTTTTCTTGGATGAAAAGGTGTTTCGCTGGAGATCAACAGGCACAGCAGCCAGAGACAACATAGGACGAGGAACAGCTACATCTAAACGCAGAGGTGGATTCTCAGATGTGGGAAAAGCAGGGAGAAGATTCTTCCACATGAATGCAGTCCAAGCTAGATTTAACCAACCAATGTTCATACTGACATTAATATTTACCAGTAAACACTTCTATGAGTATTATTATTTTTTTTTTTTTTGTACGATCAGGAAAATAGTTCAAAGAAAACCTGAAATGAGATCAAATCAAATGTATACAATTTAATGAGTAATGTTTATTGAAAATGTATACACCTTAATGCATGACATTTATAAAGGAATATGAAAGTGGGAATTCTATCATAATTATTTCAAGTCAAGAGGCTTTTATTGTCATTTGTACTCTACACAGTGGTACACAGTACACAGTAAAAATGAGACAACGTTCCTCCAGAACCCTGGTGCTACACTAAACAACATAGAGCTACAACACATAATATAAAGCTACATGCATCGAGTGCACACAAGACAGTGTGGGACAATACACATAACACAAGATATTGCCGACCAGTAAACCTACTGTATACTCTGAATATACAGAACTGTGCAAAGAGGACTATAAAGACTATAACAAAGAGTATATGTACTTCATCATGCAGATTAGTGGTTACATGATTCCTGTACCGTAACAGCGTCTGGTGGTCGTACACATGAACACAGCTGTCTCTGGTGTCCATTTATTGTGAAAGGTCGGGCTAAATACGGTAAAAGCACCATTTTTGGATCCGGAGAGGCCACTACGAGCTACTGCCGTGCCGCCATCTTGGATTCATATACTGAAACTATAATGAAACAAAATCCAATCAGCCAATCAACATCGGAATGGGGACAAATGTGATTGTTGTATTCTTGGCACTAGATGTTCACATCCAATAGTCACTGGTACACAGATGGTACACATAATTGTGCAAAAAAAAAATTACAAGTGGGTGGCAATATTGCAGTTTTGCAGCTTTGCAAGTTAATGAGAAAGGTCAGAGGAGAATAGCCAACTATACAATCAAGAAGACTACAGTGACTCAAATACTAGCGCTCTAGATTCATAATGAGCAGAAAAGCATCTCATACACATTATACTGAACCTAGTATCATATTAGTTACAACAGCAAAGTTTTAACATCGTGTGCAAATTCTGTCAGCTAAGAAAATAAATCTGACACTAGCTTCTGACCTGTATCTGTCTGATTTTATGTACTGTGCTTTTGCCACATAATTGATAATTGTATGAAGTACCAGTGTAAACCCTTACCTCATTAAAACGTTCTTTGCCCTAACATTTATAATCAGAAACTGAGAACAGACTTGTGAAAAAGAATTGTGAAAATAAGTATAAACTTGTAACTATGAAACTGTATTTTCCTTTTCTTACTTTAAAACCACATATGGCTGAAAAGGTGTTTCAATACCATTAGAAAAATGTTATTCATTACTGTACTTAAGTAGCTTTTTCACGTATCTGTACTTTAACGAATCTGTGTAAAGCTGCTTTGAGACAATATATATTGCTAAAGGCACTATACAAATAAAAACTGAATTGAAATCCTTTTTATTTATAAGTGGATAAAAGCTTAACTGGTCAAACACACAGCAAGCCACCAATCAGGGAAGAGCACGTGCTCTATTTTGAGCTTGTTTTGATTGCCGTTTGGCATTATCTACTCAGCACAATCATACAGTACAGTTCGACAGCAAGCAGAACATTGTGAGGGGAATAAATGATGGAAGAAACTCCTGACTCTAACTTGCCACAACACCTGTGGCCTAATTTGCACAATGTTTTGTTAATAGATTGTTGTCCAAAGATTAGCATTAGAGTCTTTTCACATAAACTAAATTGTGACAAAAATGATAATAGGAACATGGATCCTCAGTTTAGATTGTCAAGAGCACCAGATTCCTTGGGGTTAATCTGGCAGAGAACTTCACCTGGTCACTCAACACCAGCTCCATCAGAAAGAAAGACAAGTAGCATCTCTTTTTCCTGAAAAGGCTGAGGAAAGCCCATCTTCTCCCCCCATCCTGACCATTCTCTACAGAGGGACCATTGAGAGCATCCTAAGCAGCTGCATCACAGCCTGGTTTGGGAACCACACTGTCTCTGGTCGCAAGACCCTACAGAGGATAGTGAGGACAGCCGAGAAGATCACTGGAGACTCTCTCCCCTCTATCACAAACATTTACACCACACACTGCATCCACAAAGCCAACAACATTGTGGACATCCCCACGCACCCCTCACACACACACTTTACCCTTCTTTTATCAATAAAAAGGTACCGAAGCATTTGGGTCTCACATTCAGCCTCTGTAACAGTTTTTTTCCCTCAAGCCATCAGGCTCCTCAACACACAGAACTGAACTCACTACACACACACACTCACACTCAATTGTGTGTTTCTTAACTGTTACAACTCAAACACACACTCAACATTTATTTCAATTCATACACATCCATGTGTTCAGCACCACCCATTTTATATTCCAATTATACTATAACTGTTAACATACTATTTTTGCACGCACACCTCTCAATTGCTGCTTTTGCTGTTTTTGCACAACATTGTGTATAGGTTAAGTACACTCTTGTTTATAGTTGTTTTTTGCATATTGTACTGTATACTACTGTATGTACTGTGCCAGCTATATATGGTTTAAATAACAATAAAAAGCTACTTGACTTGACATTGTCTGTAATTAGCACTTGTATATAAGTCTCATATTTCACAGCACTGTCTCATATTGGTCTTTCTATGCTTCTTGCTGATTCATGTTGCAGGGTTTGTATGTGTTCCGGTTTTTTTTTTCTGTAGGTTTTTTTTTGTTATTTGTGTGTTTCTAGTTAGTTTGAGTTTTGTTTATAGTGCTCTATGCTTGCAGAACAATGTTGCCTGCATTGCTTGCATTCACACCTCGAAAACTACATGACTCCTGTGACACAATGAACAAAATGTATCCAAATCATTAAAAAAGTATGCTGTTCTATAATACATAAAAAAATCCTATTCCTATTACTGGATGCCAATAGGACTTTTAATTCACAAGTTTGTAAATGTAACAAATGCATGTTTATAATAGTGTTTTGTTGCTACACCTGATACTGAGAACAGTGGCAACAATATATATTCTATTAGTAAAATATTTGTGGAAAAGCACAGTTTTGGTAAATGTGATGGGAAGGTTTTCAAACTATTACATATCGAAACAAGCTGACGCTTAATAATGCTGAATGCAGACTCTTGAGGCACTGCCAGAAGTCTTTTGTACTCTCCTCTTTAGAAGTTTGCAAACTGAACTACGTCGATTGGACCGACAGCAGTAAATCAGCGTCAGCGTTTGTCAGCGGGCGATAAACGTCTTGGTGGGGACCTGATTTGTCAGTAAGCGTCCCACCGTGAATAACTGCATCCCGCCTCGACCGGCGCGTGTCTCCACTCCAAACGCTCTTGCAATGACAACAGCATTGTTGGGAGTATTAAGCTGTCACTCAGCCAGTCCCTCATGGAGACACATGAAAGCGAGACTGACGGAATTACAAGCCCTTCAGCTCCCACCGAGACTGGCACAGACAAAATCGTCAGGTAGTTGGCAATGAGTACGCCCAAGAGTTATGATTAATTCATCGCCGACCTACATGTGTGTCATACAACACGACAGTCTAATAGGATGTTTCAATACACTGTCAAATCGAGAGCAATTCCACATGGTGCTGTGGATACTCTGCTGTTTGATTGTTCAAAAAGAATGGCATCTGTCCTTCTTTTTGTTCAAAGGACCGTATGGTTTGGGTGTAGTTTGAAGTGAAAAATCAATTTTTTGTCAACAGACTCATGTTACACCTGTGTGTTTTGCTAACAGTTCCTTAGCACTGTTTTGGATCCTATAATGCTTAGCTCTCTGAGCCCAAAGCAGCGAGGGTTAGGCTTTACCACTGTTAATGGAAAATCCTATCAACGAATTCCACCAACGGCCTGATGCTTCACCCTCGAATCGAGCCACAGCTTTTTATTGTTATTGCGCTGGATATTTCATAGCAGATTATGACTTAATCAAGGGCACCTAGCTTTTAAATGCATAATAAAGTGGTTGGATGTGACTGTGGAACAAGAGCCCTTCATCATTGTTATTATGAGTGTTCTAGGGCAGAGATTGCCGTTAATTCTGCTCTGAGTGACTCCTGCATGGATATTTGCGTATAAAAGTATGATATTTTCTGGCCTATTTGCAAAATTGGTGAGCAAGTAACAATGTTTAAAAATAAGTTTTGAAAATCATTTCCAATTAAGTAGACAGCTACCGTATCTCTCCTGTATTTTGACTTTATTGGATGGATGGACGGATGGATGGATGGATGGATGGATGGATGGATGGATGGATGGATCAGTGGATAGATGGAGCGATAAATCAATAGATCAATAGATCATCTACATTGGAAAAGTGCTCAGATGTATAAATGAGTCACTTGTAATCACTCTGAATATGGGCATCTGCCAAATGCTATAAGAGTAAATGCTTGCTAGGAGGAATTTTGCTAGGAATGCATTGTGGGAATTGTTGAATGCATACTTCACCATCCATGCTCTACATCTCCACAGGCCTCATCCCTCATCCAATACATTTGAAACCCTTCTGTAAAGTATCCTTTACTCACTTTTAGTATGCATTTTCACTCACATCTATTACTATATACACCAATCATCATAACATTGACATTATAACATTATGAGCTATAAAGTGAATGACACTGATTATCTCTCCATCATAGCACCTGCTAGTGGGTTTGATATATTAGTCAGCCAGTGAACATTTTGTCCTCAAAGTTGATGTGTTTAAAGCAGGAAAAATGGGCAAGCGTAAGGTTATATATATAATTTTGCAAGTGCAGGAAATTAGTGTAGGCTTCTGCATCCTCTGTGAATAATTTAATATCACGGCTGCTGTACAACCCACTTTTATAGCACTTACATTGCAGGTAGCAAAATGAGTACTGATTGAAGATCAATACTGTTTATTTTTCTTCTGTCTATATGCACTGCTATGAGCATGATAATACACTCTCAACTCATTTTTGCGTATTTCTCAAATATTTCATTTTATTAAAAGAAAAAAAAGGAGGATTAATTGGCATAGTCTGGCCAGGTTTCTTCCCCAGAGAGACGACATCTGGCCACTGTTGTTTGGGGAGTTTTGATGATGAGTTGGCATAATGGAAACAAATGAAGGCCTACGAGGACGTCGGCAAATCCATATTTTGCTCTGCCCGGCTCCCTTTGGAACACCGGTTCCCTTGATGTGTCTAATCAATCTTGGGCAAGCTGCAGGCATCATCAGTGCCAATTCGGCTGGTGACAAAATTGCCCTGCCACTCTTGATTAGCTGCATGCAAACAGTGCTGACAACATAGGACATCCTGTGGACCCCCCCCTTCTTTCTTTCACTCTATTTCTACACTACATTATTATTCATTGTTATTTCTAAATGAACAGATTTTTGAAGTACATTCAGATCAACTACTTTAATTAAATATGAATTGCTCTGCGGTTGCCTTTGTTTGATTTTTGTAAAAGTAATTCACTGTTAGCAATATGAAACTATTAGTAACTTATCTTATTATAGATATAAACCAATTACATATAAACATAGGAATATTAACACTTGTTAAACAGATCATTCATAATCACTTTGTCTCTTTCATTAATCTCCTATCTCAGCCTATGTGCTGGCATTGATTTTCTACCCTATTGTGTTCGTCCGTTATGTGTTAATTCTATGATTAGTTCGTCTTTTTACACTCTGCTGTGTTTGAGCCGTGTTGAAGACATTCAGCTTTAGCAATTCCTGCCCAGATTAGCGTTTCACAAATAATTCAACATGGATGCCAAATTTTTAGCTTTTTTTTTTTGTTCTTGAAATAGACCAAAGTCAAAGCTTACTCACTGACCATGAATATTACTGTTTTTTTCTACAGCTGTAGGGTTTTATTAATAGATGAATGGATTGAAAGATTTAAAGAAATAAATTTAAATCAATAAACGAAACTATTTTTTTTTAAAAAGATAGAGAGTTTTGATAACAATTGTTTCTGACGTAAATGCTAAATAAATACAGTTAGTATTCATTTGAATGATTGGAATGAAAACAACTCAAGATAAAGGTTCATTAGGACAACAGCGCTGTTGCCGAAATCAAGCTGTTGTCTCGGATCACTGTGTATATTAGTATGAGGTTCATATGACCATAAACAATGTAAAGCGTAGAGATGCTTAAATTGCTCTGGTGAGGAGAGTCAGCAAAGCTTCTGTTGTGTTATCTTAAAAAACGAGTGCTCTTTCTGTCTCTGGTTAGTGAGAGACAAACTAAGGTAGATGTTTAAAGTCTTGGAGGAAATAAACTAGGTCCGCATTAGAGATGGTAAGATTCATAGATCCGCATCAGCGCATTGACAAAAGGTTAATGATGTGATCCATAAACTTGTGTGCATGTGTGCATCGGGTACAAGGTGGCATTTGTATTGCAATGCATCATTTTTAAACATATTTGCATTGGTAAAAAAAACTATTTATTCATATATAATTATTAGGAGACGCGCAATACTTTTATTATTTAAAAAGTGACTATTAATTTGTGGCCAATATTTTATATGCAGATTGATTTCTCCTAGCTAAACTGTTTCGCAAGCGCGTGCTCTCAGCACTACTGCTGCTACATGAATATGACGTATCACAACACTACTGAGAGTCACATAGAATATAGATTAACATGGCAGAGGTAGAGCTGCATCTTCCTGAAGACAGAACAGGAAAAAAAATGTCTGGTTTTATTTAATCATTTTTCTTTTTCTTTTCTTTTTTTTTTGCACTACAAAGGTCTGTTTGTGAAAGAGCCTTGCGTTAGAAATCAGAAGGAACTTAAGTAAATTGATTATCTGTAGTTCTGGTAGTAGTGTAGTGTAGTTTTTTATTATTAATACACTTACTATAATACCTTATAGGTTTTCAAGCAACAACTCCACACTCAAATTTGCTGGTTTCCAATGATCGTAAAACATGTACAGAAACACATGCAGCTAAAAATAAGCTTTCTGATTACATAGTATCTCTGGATGGCCTTTATGTATCATTATATGTAACAGTATATGTAACACTTTGGTGTGATTATTGACTCTGGTCTTTCATTTAAATCTAATAATTCTAAGATAATAAAAAAGTCTTATTTTTCTTGGATTATTGTAATGCCTTACTGTCTGGAAGCTTCAGTTGATCCATCAGTGAAAATCTTTCACATCACCTCCATCTTATTAAAAACTTCAGTTAAAAACTGCAATGAATCTCTTTGTTACAGTATGGCTTTTTTCACCATATAGTACATGGTTATAGAGGAGATTATCTATAAATTGCACTATCCAGTGTCAGGTGAGGATGGGATCCTTGTCCTGATTCCTGCCAAAGGTTCTTCCTCTCAAGGTTTCCTTAGTTGCCTCTTTAATGCTTTTTTTTAAATAAAATTTTGTCCTGAACATATACATTTCTGTGACAAATTACAGTTAAAAGTGCTATACACATAATATTTTATTCAATTAATTAGTTTTGGTTTGATGAAAGAGGTGGTAGCCTTTAGCCTAGTGTTTAAGGCATTGGACTTTGGATCCGAAGGTAGTGTTCCCAGCCTTACCAAGTCCCGGCCATACCAAGCTGCGACTTCTGGGCCCCTGAGCAAGGCCTTTACTCCCATAGCTGCTTAGTTGTATGAATGTTTAAATGTTTGATAAATGTTTATTTGTTTTGAAACAAAAATTTGTAAAACGCCAACAAATGGCAGTACAGGGCTGCACGCACAGTCACATGGGAGGTCGGTGCTCCCATGTGACTGTGCGTGCAGCCTTGTACTGCCATTTGAAACAAAAAATGTATCGGGAGCTGTGCAACTGGAGATATTCTGAAAACATGCGTTACCACATCTGCAATTTCATCATTGGCAGCAAGTTAAGAAACCCTGTCATCTCACACATGAGTTTCTTGCCAGAAACAACATGATCTCATATCCAGATTTGGATCCTGCCAAAGACTTCACCCTCCTCCCAAAGATGAAGATCCAGCTCAAAGGTCGCCATTGCGGAGATCCAGCGTGATTTACAGAAGGTGCTTGACACGCTTCGAAATTAAAACTTCCAGGACACATTCCAGAAGTGGCAGAATCGTGAGGAGCGCCGTATTGCTGTGCAGGGGGGCTATTTTGAAGGGGATAGTGTGTGAACATAGATAAATAAAGTACTTTCTGGTAAACAGGGCTAGTCTCAAAACAGTTGGATGCCAACTTGTTTTTCACTCTGGATAAGGCCGTCTGCCAAATGCCATTAAAGTAAATGCTAACAAACATTTTTAGCCAGATCTTTCTGTTCCCTGATGTCAATTCTTGGTTTCTATGCTAATAATTCATTTTCAGCATTCAAAAATAAAGCCAAATGACATTTGCTTTTGCATAAAAAACTGAGATTATGACTTTTTAAAATTTTTTCTGTATCCTAGTGCTCATTCCCTCATGCTTTCCTTCCATTCTGTGGAAAACCATATCACATAACCAAAGGTCGTAGCATTTGTAATAATGCAACAGCTTTGTGTGAGCCTAACACTCAAACTAACCTCTGTGCCTGGACAATGTCCTGCCTTTCTCACTCCCCTCCATCCTCCCTACCTCGTTCTCGTCTTTTATTTTATGCCTCCTGCTCTTTGGAGAGTGAGCCAAAAGTTGTTCTCTGTGCACGCTAAATGTTTAATGTGCAGTCTGGCTGCATCAGTGTCTCATTAGAGGAGGGAAGATCAGATACAGCTCTGACTGGATTTTAATTACCTATGGAGGATGGAGGAAGAGATGCAGTGCTCAGGACCACTGACTGATTAGACCCCCGGGCAGCCAGACCCGAGGGCCTGTCATTAGAACATTCATTTCCGCTTCCCTTACCAAGAACAAGATGTAACTCCAGCAAGTATGTGTGTGTGTGTGTGTGTGTGTGTGTGTGTGTGTGTGTGTGTGTCAGACAGAGTGCAATTGATATGTTATGAAAAGTTTCAGCATTTTAACTACCAAGAGAAATGCTGCACACTGGAGAAGCTGATTTTTTTTCTTCTTCTTCTTCTGTAAAATTGGCACAGACTTAACACGATAAATGATTTTAACATGCATTGGCCTCTAGTAAAATGTGCTTAAATGAGGTTTAATAAGATGTGACATATTGTAGGGGAAAATGTAGCATTCAGTGTAAACATATAAGCAAAAAAAAAAAAATGAAAGGGGGTAAAAATGAGGTCAAGCTGAATTTCATTATGTCAATGAGGAGACAAAGAGGCATGTAGTGCAAATGCGATTTGGGATTGCTGAGATAAGCATTGCATGAAAACTATGAAATGGGATTACGAAGCCATGACATACACACAGGTATTATTCCATTAAGCCATTTGAAAGAATAAATAATATATCACGAAAGCTGAGAAGCCAGAGAAATTGTAAATGTCTCTTTTTTTACTCTTAAGGGAAATTTGTGGACGTGTGAGAAAATGAATCCCAGCTGATATCTTGCACTTTTTTTTTTTACTCCGTATTTAACTCCTAAGTATCTTCTCAGCTGAATGGTATTAAGATGTTAGTATGGCAAAATAAACTAACTAAACTAAACAAAATAAACACACATCTACCAGAGGGTTTGATAGTTAGACATCAAATTAGAGTCTGATTTTGCTGACTCTATTCATATAAAACAGTAGGGTACAAACATCTGTAAGAATCTTACTAATAAAAGTTTTATTTAATAAAATGTTAATATTTAATGATACATTATTTAATTGTAATATTTGTGCTCCAAAATATTTCTGTATTTCTTTTTCCACCACTTATATTCTACCACCTA
The DNA here is from genome assembly GCA_014706435.1 of Silurus glanis. Taxonomy (NCBI): domain Eukaryota; kingdom Metazoa; phylum Chordata; class Actinopteri; order Siluriformes; family Siluridae; genus Silurus; species Silurus glanis. Next base: position 3,461,167 of record JAAIIK010000052.1, on the reverse strand, counting down.
CTACTAATATTTTTTGGGGGTTTTTTGTTGTTTTTTTAAATGAATTCTATTAAAATTGCTATATTAAGAAAGAAAGGTGCTTTATGCTTGTCACATGTACTTTACAGCACAGAGAAATCCTCTCCTCGCACATCCCAGCAATGTTGATACAGCACCCCTAGAGCACAGAGGGTTAAGGGACTTGCTCAAGGGCCTCAAGAGACTTCCAAACAGTAACCCAGAGCCTTAACCACTGAGCTACCACCTCCTTAGTTTGTCTTCTCCACTTTCACATTTTAAAACAAAGCACTTTCCTATTTCAGGTGAAAGGAAAATTTCATAGCAGCACATCCAAAGACATCCAAAGCTGTATTCATTCAATTTTGTGGTAACAGTTCAGGGAAGAACCACATACGGCTTGAAATGTCAGGTGTCCCAATACTTTTGTCCAAATATTGTATGTCTCTATGTCATGTAGCTGTTCAACAGCTTATTTAAACCGTGAGATTCAAAGAATGATAAAAACAAACTGGAGCTAACAGGATCTTAGTTATCTTCAGACTGCTTTCACCTCTGTGTGTGTTAAACATGGTCTTTGCAGGCAGATAGCCAAGGCAGACTGGGAAATTGGCCTAAATGAAACCATTTCCAAGTATGTGTGGTAAAATACTGTATATTTTATATATTTATCTTGACGCAGAAACCCTCTGTTAAAGAATTGCACTATTTATCTTTCTTTTTAAAAAATCATCAACAGCAGAATCCAAGGGTTATTTTCCATACTGTACATATTATTAAAGAAAAATATGTCATTTTTATTATTCTTTCACAACAGATGAAATCGTGGCAGGAGACTCAGACTTGGAGTCGTAATGCGTTTGCACTTTGCTTGACATCAAAGATGGTTTTCGCTGACTTGCTGGCTGATGATCAAAGTTATGAAGGCCATCATGGACCAAAAGGATATTTAATTGACACGTTCTTTACACAGAAGGCTTATTCAGAATAGTATTAAATTGCAAGGATTGAGCATAGATCAACAAAGGCTTTAGTGTTTGTACTAGCTAAGGTTCACACTAGCAAATTTCTTCCCCTTTAAACCACAAGGATCCAGTTTGATCATTTGAGGAAACAGAATTTTCCAGTAAAGCTGTCCAGCAATCACAAAACAATTCCAGTACAGAGAAGGTAAAGTTTGGGCCAAACTCCTGGTCACCCACAACCTCAAAACGTCAGAGCAATTACTGCTTTATAATCATATGGAAATTAAAAGGGTTGCATCAAGGTTAGCCTATATATCACTGTAATGGATTACCACAAATATCCACACAATGTTCTTTTTTACTTATTCAATATATCCTATTTCCACTTCCAATTTTCTACTTTCTCATGCTCTGAACCTCAGCTGAGACCTGCTCAGACACTGAAGATGCATCCAAAAGCGAATAGTTCAGGATAATATTTCGCCTAATGGCAACCCCTGCTCCAAATCCTCCAGCATGAATCAAGCTTATAATTACACAGACTTCTTTTGATGTGCCTGAGAAGGTCAAACATGAAATGTCAAACTGCATGACATATTCATATTCACTTATATATATATTAAATAAAAATAAAAAAACAATTCTAAAAACATGGCATTCAGTTTCACTGGCAATGCCAGGTCATCATTACACTTGAAAAGATCAGAAACAGACTACGGGGTGAAATGACATTTTAATATTAACTTTGAAGGGACACGATAGCAATGCTATTACTTGGGTTATTTTCATAGCCTTTAAATCAGGATCGCTCGGCTTAGGAGAAGCGAAAGTGTGAAGACAGAGAGTGCAGAAAATAATGAAATGTAATCTACAGTTAGGAGTCTTTGCTCTAGTAATTCCAGCAAATCTATTTGAGTGAACTAGCTTAACCTTCTTAATGCTCACACAGATTGTTTTATTAAGAAATACGAAACAGCACATTCAATATGGGTGTTCAATCTTACAGTGATTAATATGTAAGGTTTGGCAAATGCACAGAAAAATAAAGTATAATATAATGTGTAATGCATGTTTACAATGTAGTCGTAATTAGATTTCATTACTTTTTTGCATCATTTTTTCTTTATTTTGGAAGAGGGCTGTTTAATTATAGGGATTAGCATTGTTATGAGTTTATTTTATTAATGAACAATAATTGAAAATTATTAAGATCAACTAATCCCCACTATTACAAAAAAACTATTCAATAATCACCACTGTCACCAATGACTAATTACTAATCACTAATCACCAGTGTTCCCAACAACCAACCACTGATTACCACTGTTCCCAATGGTTAATCACTAATTACCATTGTTCCTAACAACCAACCACTGATCAACACTGTTCCCAATGGTTAATCACTAAACACCATTGTTCCCAACAACCAGTTACTAACCAGTATTGCTTCCAATGACCAATAATCAACATGGTTTGTCCCATCTGCAGACTCATTGTTCTTTGTTTAAAACACTTCTTTTTTTTTTTTTACATGTAATAAAAGCCATAATTTCCATCTTCACTGTTTCCTTCCAACCACTTAATCATCACCATTGTTTATCCCAGCTGCACTGCTTTGTCAGTTAGCAACACTGTGAGAAACAGTGAAAACATTATCAGTATTCATTAAAAAACACCAGTTAAAGAAACATTCATATCTGATCATCTGGCAATTGCCTTTATCCAGAGCAAACAATGAAAGCATTAAAGGGAAAAGTGTGTCTCTGTTACAGTCACTTTACCTCTAAGCTATCATCTGCCTATAAAGGAAATACACCAACAATATTTAAACATGGGATGTCCTATTTATTTGACAGGCACTACGATCACTGAGCCAGGAACGTGTCTTCTTTAGCAAATGGGTGATGGCCTGACGCTCACCCAACCATACTGATTTCATCTGGTCCACAAACTGCTGTGGAACAACAGCGATTAAATCATCTGAATCTGGCTGCCTGAACACGACCACAACTCAACCCTGATGAGGCAGTATCTCAGGCTTGATATGAATCAGAAAATTCAACCCAAAACTGAAAAGCACAAGTATTAAATATGGTTGGATAAATTGAAGACAGATTCCAAAATACAGGGCAAAGAGGACAAAATGTATATGTACAATGGCTTACATAAGTATTCACCATCTTTTCCACAATTTGTCATGTTAACTTTTACATTTGCAGCATTTAACCAGAGCATCGTACAAAAGTGCTTTAGGTTTCTAACAATGAATCTAACGATTATCAATGAACATGAAACTTGTGTGCAAAACAAACATGGTTGTTTGAGGTGCTGGAACAACTAGAGAACCCAGATAAAAAAAATCTGTGAGATTTTTGGGGCTTGAAACGAATCACTACAACCCTTATCCGAACTCTAAGAATACGTTAGACACGATGAAGCATGGTGATGGTATTTACAGTTGCCTTTGTCCTCTTGGTTACTTCTATGAATATTGCAGATTTGGGACAACCTCATTCGGGGCAAAGTCACTGTTTTGCCATATTCTTTCACAATTTTATCAATGGATTTAATGGTGCTCTAAGTGACAGTCCAAGTTGAATGTAAGCTACTGTAGGCTCATCGTTTGGTTGCACAGTTTGGGCTCACAACACATTTACTCCTGCAGTAAATGACCCTTATGAAGTCATATTCGCTCCTAATCAACCGCAATCTGAGATGCTAATCCAAAGAAATGAAGTAAATTGTGCAAAATTTATGTGACAGAAAGCCCAAACAAATATGCAGGTAATTTCAGGTCAAGGTGGTCACTCAACAAGCCTAAACCAGATATTAAACATCTATTTGAGGGAAAAAACCCTAACGCATGTGAGAAGCGGTACAGTCCTATTTCTGCAGCAGCAATTCCCAGTGCCAACAAAATCATTGCGGATCAAACACCCACAGAGAGGACAAGCTAATTAACCAACAATTAAAGACCCTTAAATATTTAGGTCTCTTAATGAGACCTTGTCACCTCGTGTCTCCATCTTCATTCTTCTGACCGCTTCTGTTAAACAGGTGAAATAATAAACACAAAAATGATCTGCATTGGACAACTGACATCTCATGAAGAATAAAAAGTTCATATGCACATAATTCTGTTTATCACATTTATACCACATTTAGTCCTTATTTGCTGTTATAATAACCTCCACTCTTCTGGGAAGATGTTTCTCTAGATTTTTGGAGTGTGCTTGTTAAGATTTGTGCTCATTCAGCCAAAAAAAGGGTTAAGTACAGTCAGGTACTGATGTAGGTGAGGTGTGGAGGCCTGGGGTCCAGTCAGCATTCCAAATGATCTTAAAGGTGTTCAATATGCTTGAGTTGAGAGCTCTGTAGCAGGCTACTCAAGATCATCTATTCCAACCCATAGAATGCATATCTTCATGGAGCTGGCTTTGTGCACAGGGGCATTGTTGTGCTGGAACATGTTTGGGTCTCTTAGTTCAAGTAAAGGAAAAGTAAAGTCATGCCTAAAGTGTGCATTTGTTTATGGAAGAATCCCATATAGCTGGAAAGGTTCCAATACTTTTGTTAATATAGTGTAAATCTCTCTAGCTCTTATAAAGGAACCTAAAAAGCATTTGTCATGTTTATCCTGGATGTGCTTAATACCATTATAATGCTTTTTCACACCAGTGCCTATGATATTTATCCCATACCACAAATGAAGCATTTCTAAAAAATGTTGTCATGCATGGCTACAACATCTGTGTAACAAATTCCACACTCTTCATTTAGACAAGTTCAGTCAGCTCGGTTAGTGACCTATGACGTGACACACCACTGTTTTATCCCAGTTAACACGCTTGAGTGCTCTGATGAATCTAACAGCCCTCCAGGGAAAAACTCTTTCTAATTCCACAGGCTCTTTATTATGATTGTTATCACCAACGCTGCCACATTCTCTCTTCACACTCCTGCTTTTTTTTTCCCAATAAATGTTAGAAGATAGCGAGTGAGTGGTCCTTGTGGTGAACCCCAGCTCCCAGCGGTCATTATCATCCCTGTTTTACCATCTCTCCATCACCCAATGATGTGGCTTGCCTCAGTTGAGACCAAACAGATGGTGGTGCAGTATCTGAGATGACAGTGCGTCAGAGCAGATGGCCACCTAAAGGGCACCAACCCCACGACAGCTCTTCGAAGAGAGGGACAGATGAAGACAGGATTGTGATTAGGTATAGTGAATCTCTAATTAAATCACTGCAGGAAGGTTGAGGTGAAAATATTGGTAGACGAGTGAAGAAAAAGTGTTCTTCGCATTAAAAAAAAAAAAGATAGCAGAAGAATAAATTTCCATTTTCTTGCAGATTTTTACATTACAAAAGTATATACATATATATTAATTTTTTTATTTATTCGAACAATAGTAGTTTTTTTTTTCTCCTTCTGTTGAGTCAGCACAAACTGTTGAAATGTTAAACATTCCATTGACATTTTTGATACTTTAGTGCTTGAAAAATATTTTCTCTTTGTATTTTTTTTTTTTTTTTTTTTTTTGATGGACAAGTGTGTGTTTATATTTAAAATATTATGTAATGATATAATGAATGATAGAATAAAAACAATGTTTTTCTTTTGTCAGTGTTTTTATTTAAAAAAAAATTTTTTATAATTAACATTCAATAAAATAAAGGTTTTAATTTTTTTCTCTCGTTTTTTTTTTTCTTCACTTTTTTTTTAGGTCACTTCCATAGTGAATAAAAACTAGATCATTAACAAATCCGCTCAATTATTGCACATTTGATTCGAATCATTATTTATCCTAATATTGCATCGACACAGTTTATAAAGCAATAACCAGAAGGCGTCAGTCATCAATGTGCACGTTACAGATGCTTTCTGGTAACATGTTCATATGTTTCAGGGATTTCTGCCACCATCCTGCAATAATGCTGTATAAAGACAGCTTGTCGTTAAGTGCGTCAAATGTCACCGGGGACGCACAAATCATTTTCTGAGTTGTGCGAGTTGTTTACGAAGCACACGGCTCGGAGCCAATTATCACGGGTTTTGAGCTCGTTTAAAATTTGAAAAAAAACATTACTCTTCATTTGCCTAGATTCATCATGCTTGCATGTGACAAGCTTGTTGTGTTTTACACGCTGATCCTGAGAAGCTTTTTGTGTTTTAAATGACGATTGTGAGATGATGTCGGTATTCTGTTTTCGGACGAATTTGCGTAGAACATTGATTTATTCACAAGCGAACGTTCGAGCAAGGCGGCCAAGCGTCTAGTTCATTTGCCTTTCATGTCCCTCCGTGGAAACCATTGCAACAGAAACGCGGCATATGCCAGCTGTCAGTTGAAAAGGAGGTCAAAATGGATAAATATGCATCTTTGAAGTTAGTTCTCATTAGTCCGACATGAGCAGGGAGTGACAGAGACAGAAGGGGGAAAAAAACGGTACAAACTAATTTCAAAAGAATATACAGAAAGCTGTGTGATTAGAATCATGTAGTGATGATGTGAAGATTATTTGTAAAGGAGTGTGTTAGAGTAAAATATCAATCTAACAAATAGATACGATTAGCATACCGAAACAGTCCATGGTGGCAGTCAGGAATAATTATTCCAGCATGGTTGTCCCACTGTTCTATTCACACTGCAGTAAGACAAATGGTAATATTGAACATCTTTCTCCCCCTGCATCCCTTTTTACAGGCCAAGCTGACTGCTCCCGACGGGTTTGCCAAGCTCGGGTACCACGGCTGGTGGAGTGACATTACTAAATGCCATGTTGGTGCAAAGGGAGCAGCGTGCTGCAATAATGATGGAGTGGCCGTGCCCACGGGTCGGGAACGGGGCCTGCTGTGGGAGCTGCTCCCTCGCTTCACCAGATGGAAGGCACAAGAACCTGAGCTATTATGTGAGCCACAGTGGGCCTTTCTCATCCTCTCTATTTTTTCCTCTTGTCTCTCTTGCTCATCTGCTTGCTCACTGCTGGGCCAGTGTGGTCATTAGCAGGCACTTCACTGCCAAAAGACATCGAGTGCATTGAGGCAGTCGCTTTTAAAGGACCTAGAGAAAAATGAGAGAAGTCCAGATGTAAGGATAGTGGGAAGTTTATTATGTTGGGTTTTAAGTTGGTATATGATGATGGTATATTGTTACACTATGTATATGATGAGGCTTTGTTCCCTCTTGCTCAAGAAGATACTGGAGGAATTTGTAACTAAAAAAATTGACATCTGATGAAAAAAAGAAGAAACCAACAGTGCAACTTCATAGGCACCAATCAGGCATAATATTAAGACCACTTGCCTAATATTGTGTTGGTCCCCCTTTTGCTGCCTAAACAGTCCTGATCCATTGAGTATTAACAGTATTATCTTCTTCAGCAGTTTGAGCTAGAGGAGCTCACCTGTTGGATCTTTTGATAGATAGTGACCACTGCAGACCAGGAACACAATTTGTCAAACTCGCTCAAATCCTTACGCTTGCCCTTTTGTCCTGCTTCTAACACATCAACTTTGAAGATAAAATGTACACTTACACGGTGTATATTATACATATTTAAAGTTGTGCTGGGAAAAATCTTACATTGGACCATCTGTGCACTCTTTTTTGTATTGGTTCATGCCTTAAATATTTGTCTTATATACCTGGCAGTAAATCCAATCCAATTTCTGCTGGTTTTTAGTTGTATTTGAGTAAATTTCAAAATTCAGATTCACAGCCAACCATATCTGTTCAAGGACTGATTATCTTCAGTTGCTGTTTCCTATACTAAAGTTACTTTAATGCAATAACAAAATCCAAAAAAATGCAGTTCCAATTCACTCGTTTACATTTGTAATGTTTCCAACATTACATATTCTTTCATAGCAGATAGTTTTGGTTCTGTTGTTCTTGGTTCAGTCGAAAATGTTCAGATGAGACAAAATTGGGAGGAAAAAAACCTTAGCATAACCTAAATTATGTATTTTTATCCCTAAAATTGTGGGAGCACCATTTATACCAGCAGGCCCTGTAAACTTTCATTTACATTAATCAATGTTTTGTTCGCAGTGCATGTGTATTTCTAGGAATGTGTTACCGCAGTGCTATCCTGACACGATGTTGTGTGTGTGGTAACATTGGTAGAAAAATTAATTCTTTAGACTTTAGTGAAAAATCGTATACAAATTTGCACATTTACACTATTTCACTATGTAAAATGAGGTGACAATAAATGTGCAGAAATGTAATGTCATGTGACAGGCTTTCATCAGGGACCTCTGCTACAACAGTCACGCAAACCTTTCAGAATTCAGCCGAATGTATTGTTCTAGTATTAATATATTATTTATAACAAAATTACATTAGATCTTTTTTTACTCTGGAAGCTAGAATGATTTATGTAAGATTTTTTTGTATTTCTTTTAATAAAAATTCCTTCTGTTAATGGATTTTCTTTAAATCATTTATTAATTTGATATACAGTAAACCAGAAAATTATGTGTAGTAAAATATGTAGTCATTTTTGCAAACCTGTTCTAAACTATTTTTCGCATTACATGTGTAAAACTGACAAAACCCTTGCTGTTCGGTGTGTGTATGGCGTGCCATGAACAACTGCAGGAGCCCCCTCACTTACAGCCATGTCCTGAGGAAGCGCTGCCACTGAGAGTTTAGAGTTCTGTGATCCTGTAGCTTTGCATGAACTCTCACATCTGTTTAAAGTTGCGTGGGATCTGACTGTGGCTGAGCATAACGCAGGGTGCAGCAGGAAATGAGCCCTGCGGAGGGAAGTCAGTGAGGGACGACATCCCCGCTGACATGCCTCAACTCTGTGGCCCATAAAACCTGGCTCGAATTTTGCTGGTATCTACAGATCCCATCTGAGTCACAGGAGCTCTGGGTAACCCTAACTGGACAATCTGGAATAATATACAAGATAGGGAGAGAGAGGGTCTTCGTGAGGAAAGCAGACGAATTGCGTTTAGCTTGATGTTAGCCCAGGGGCACGACTGTCTCACTGTGAACAAAGAGCGCTACATCCTTGTAATCCTTTTTTGTCACTAGGGGCATGTCATCTTGTTTCTCTGATTCCAGTTAACGTAATGTACTATACGAGGTGGTATCAAAAAGACGAGCTCTGTTTACAGGACAGTACTTTATTTATCAACATTTACACACTATCATTTTCGGGGGTTGAGCTCGTTAAATGTCTTCCTGATCTCTTGTTGTCTTCCAGTGATGTTCTTCCACTCTTGAAGCGCGCGGGCCACTTCGAACACCTCGAACAACTGGTTGCAGCGTCGCCGTATGTCAAACGTATGTCATGTCAAACATCTATGTGGCAGATTCATGCAGAATTTCTGTTTGCTCTTTGTTCTAACCTGCTGTCTATGATGAAATAGCAGATGTGGTAAAGCAAATGGTCAGAATCGCACCAGTTAGCAGCATTAATCTCTTATGCGTGGGTATTGCAGTGCCACTTCTATCCCAAAAATTATATATTTCCATTCAATACAGCCAAACTTAGAGTATGTGATTATCTGGCCATAACACATATGTGTCCCAATGCAAAGATATTAATATGAAGGTTTGTCATAGATTGTTTTTTTTTATATAGATTGTTATAATAACCTATACTGTACATGGTGCCCTTTTCTTCACTATTTTCTGAGTGCTCACTTTGACAAAGTTAGGTCCCAACTGTTCCATGATTGCCTTTTTACAGTAAATTGATGAGACCCATCCTGTGACTTTAGTCGTCCTTTGATCCTAAGAAGCAAATTCCTGTTTTCTGGCTGCCGGGAACGGAGTTTGTTTCGCTGGATGTATGTGAGCTGTGTCTGGAGTCTCTACTCTGAAGGAAAAAAAACCCTCTGACTTAATCATGAAAGCCCTTGTGATCAAAACAACTTTGATTTCAAAGTAATAGGTCACAGACTATTTCATAATACAGGCCAGCTGTCTTTTATAGGACCCACATTACAGCTAGAATAAACATAGACCTGCTGCATTCTAGTTCGGGGGATTGAGTTGGGTTTCATTGCTGTTCAAATATATTGCAGCTTGGCAGACATTACAATGGAAAGCCTCAACATAATAAAACCAGTTTTTCTTTCTTATAGTATATAAATGGTTGTAAATTCTCAGGCAAAATTAAATAAATATCAATTAAAAATACTGCTAAAAGGCACAAAACCAGCATTAAGATAGGTATTACGTAAATAAAATAAAGAAAGAAACCTAAAACAGTAGCTTTTAAACTGGTTTCCTTGACACATAGCCAAAGAGCCATGTTTTTTTTTTTTTTATATTTTGTCAAATCACCACAGTCGTTCAGAATTATTGTTTCTAGTGGTCAAATTGGGAACTGCAACACGCACCAATAGAGATCAATTGGGACAGGAATCACACTGCTCTACTAAACATTTTCATTGAAGGAGACACTTAGACAGGGTTACTGTAGGGGACAGGACAGTTAATGGCAGGGTTGCCAGAGTCCAAGTGAACCCACTCTAGCTTCTAACATCTTATTTCCAACAAATAACCACCTGACAAGGTACTTGAACTTGAACTAGGAGACCCAGACCTGTTCCAGCATACCTGTTCCACAAAGCTAGCTCGATGAAGATATGGTTTACATAGGTTAGAGTGGAAGATCCTGAGTGGCCTGCAAAAGAGCTCTGAGCTCTACATCTTCCAGAAGAGTGGACGTTATCATAACAGCAAAAAGATACTTAATGTTGAATGGAATGATCAAAAGCACCTACAACTATTATGGTCAAATGGTCCACAAACTTATGTCCATATAGTTTATTTGCCTACAGTTAATGTCTTGGACCTGTCGTGCTCTGTTGGTGGAAAGTTCCTAATAAAAATCTAATATTTGTATATAATATATTGTATATGTTTATATAGTATATATCTGTATTATGTTTGTAGTGAGGTTGCAATTATAGTTTTGTTCTAGAAGAAGAAAACAGCACACATATATTAACTGCTACATTTATTTTTGGCTTAAACCCAAAATATACATTTTTCCAAGATGCATTTGCAACCAATTCTCCACTCTGGAAGTCTCCAGCACATCATTAGTTAGAGCCACGTGTAGAGCAGCCGTGGTTATGGAAATCAATGTTTATTATTCGGAGCAGTGATCCCTAACCGTGTCTGCATTGATTCCCTGTTAGGAATTGCACTGAAACTAATGTGGTTAATACAAATCGTTTATCATCACTAAGTCAAATTCTCCGCTCCTCTCGGAGTGTTTGTCTTCTTCAGCATAATCCCATTTACATGGAGAATGTGACAAGTGGATAATAGCGGTGCCTATAAATAATAAAATAAAATTACACCAAAACACTTTTTGTAATCATTTCCAATAACGCGGCAATTTAAAATATATGTAACGCGTAATTATTGCTGAAAAAACCACAATACAAAATTAAACCTATATTTCTTGTTTAAGAGGCCTAAATGAAAGCCCTGGATTGCTAGCGTTATTTGACACAACGCTAATTCGGTGTGTGCGTTTTATATATCGGCATGTGGATCCGTATCCGACTGCGTGAACCTTGCTTTTAGACAAAAGCTGTGAAAATGAAAGCAGCTGGCAACGAAGCCTGTTCGCGGGCTCCCGAATGCGTCGACACTCCCCGAGGATTACCCTTCGCCGCACACTCCTGCTGCACGTTTATAAAAAAGGCATTTGAGGGGGGAAAAAGGGACAGAGACAGACACTTGCTTTTGTGGCGGCTGTTTTAGGTCGAAAAATAGACATTTATTGGCTTCCACATGAATATTTGATTTTCGTCTTTCGAAGTAATTTATGCGTTGTGGGAGAAAAAAGGCGTTTCAACATCATCAGAGCAAGAAGGCAAACAAAAAATATGTCGGGGGGGCACAAGTAAGGTGGTCTTTAAAATCCTTGTGTACTAGGTGAAGGCATGAGAAGCAGTAAAGAGTGCCAGTTGAACTGAAAGACACAAACAATCTTTTTCCCTTATCTTGATTTTACACAAAGCATTCATCCTCGTTAAACCGTTCTCCAAGGTGTACCTGAGTAATATCATTTGTAAGTTTTTCACATTTAAACCTCAGGGTGGGATTTCCGTGCCGCAGGAGAGTGCGACAGGAAATTCAAGATTTGTGTTTCCATCAGTGTTTTGCGACACTGCTAAAAAAGAGTGACCTCGTTACGTGCTTTATCGGCGTCGGTTAAAATAAAATGTGTTCCTCCCCTTTTTTTTTGTGTGTGTTAGACTTCAACTCTGTTCAACCCCATATTATTTAATGAACAGTGTACAACTGGCCAGGTGTTGATATTCCCGTGGAAATTAGAACAAGGAAAAATGTTTTGTGAGATTTTAAGGTATTTTCTTTCCTCCCTTTATCAGAGCAGCAACTACAGAAATTGTCAATTGATTAATTGATTAATTATTTAAAAAGTGCTCATAGGATCGAGTTTCCTTTCAAAGCCTTCCCAAGGAAGATCATATGCTCTTTGAGACTTTCCGTCCATGGGTACCGCGTTCCGAGCTTCAGCATCGCTACGTCTGCATGTACTTGTTCGTTGTAGATGTTGTTGTCCTCGTTTGGGTCCTCGAAAAGGATGTAAAGCTCACCGGCGTGCACGTCGCTCAAATTGGCGTAGAAGCAAGACGAGTCGAAACCCACCCACAGTGTGAAGTGAAAGTCGGTGGAACGCACAGAGTAGCCCATTACAGTGATGTTTGCGAGCGAAGGCAGGTCCGAGTCGTCTCGGATGGTGTTGCCGGGGCGAGGGTACTGGCTGAAAGCGTATGCTTGATGGTTGGGGTTGCGTTCATGACGCCCAAGGAGATGTACAAGGTTCGAACCCTCAGTGCACAGGACAGTTTTAAAGGAAGGGACTGGGCAATGGTGAACGGGGACCAAGCCTGCCAGAGACGCCACAGTGGGGAAGATGTCAACTAACTCCACCACGCTGCGCACCAGATAACCTGAGGGGAAATCAGAGCATAAGGAGATGATAGAATGAGACAAAGCCAGGATCAAGGTTACAACACGCTGACATTAGCGAGCAATAAAGCAATCAGCAACCACTTCCAAAAAAGATGAAGTGACCTAAAAAAAAACAGTTGCTTCAGTGTATTTTTTGGACTATTGTGCAGATCCTCTAGCGTCCAACGATTGCATTTGGTTCCAAAGAAACACATTTTCTACAGGGCCTCCAAAAAGTAGACAAATGGAAGACAGACACCATCTTGGCCACCTTCCAGTCCTGAAAAAAGGCCTGACAAAAGAGCAAGCTTCACTGTGAAAGCAGATGCTCGGACTGTCGATGTTTACCAAATGAAGTTAGGTAAGTAAGGAATAAAACATGACAGGGTTGAAAATAATCAAAGACTAGGTAATGTGATGTGACCTGAAACGATTTGGAATTATTGTTCCCGCTCGAGTTCGATTACATTTCACGAGCAGAATGTCGGAAATCTTGTCCCACATCGATCTTTACAATTTTTTATTGATTAGCCACTCCGTTATGTTCAATGTTCCTGACTGTTCACGAGATAAATTCCTTCTAGATATATACATTATATCATTCATTATGCCGTCTAGGTAATATGACTAAAATATCCAGCTCCTCACGTTACCAAGAAACCAGAAAGCGAAAACTCTCCTCTCCTGAAGACTCTCCCACAGAGGAAAACTGACCATTACAAAAAATGGACCCTCATAACTACAAATCAGTATATAATTCAGCATAAATGATTCAATCATCATGTAACTTACTATACATTGTTCTTTGTCGCACAACACTATCATTATTCTGCTTATTTGTACAGGTTTATGTACAGGGTCTGTATTACAAGTCCCAATGTTTGAACAGTTACTGTAGAAACAAAAATGAGTACATTATAATAAAGCTGTAATTTAAATTATAGCGAACGGATCACTCGGATACCTTCTGACCAATCAGCGTGAAGAACTGTGCTAAACAAAACAAAAAATTTACTTTAAACAAAAAGATTTTTTAGTAATGATATGGAAACAGGTTTTTGGCTTCGTCTTTTACGTTTAAAAAAAAAAAAAAAAAACGTGCATGAAAAATACAAGGCAAACCTTTTATAGTTGTGTTTTCTAGTTAACGGTGCTGGCATAGCAAAGCATTGATATTGTTAGATCACATACTTATTATTAATATTACTATTACTGCTGACTACAGACATAAACAAGAACTCAAATCAACCAACATATTTAACAGAGTAGACTACAGCAACAAGTGTTATTAGAAGTGGCTCCATAATTAGAACGTTCTGGTCAAGGTTAAGAGATCAAGGCTACGGCTACTCTAATCCAGATCAATTAGAAAACGGTGTTTTCGTCTAAGAACGCTCCGTGTCCACATTTTCGTTTTTAGTCGTTTCCCCAAAGGTTGCTCATCCACACAGAAACGTCTGAAAATGTTCACGTCTTTGTTCTGCGCATGAGTAGACTTTTTGACCTGCGTCATTTACGTCTGGCGTTTATTTTCTTTCCGGCTCTTTGAAACGTCGTGTCAATTGTCGAGGAAAGGCACCGTCACCTGACTGAAAACGAATCATCGTTTTCGAAAGCGCATTTTTACGGCCCACACCACCACGCGGAAACAGCATTTTCAAATAGCTACGTTTTCGGTGACAAAAAAATAACTTCTCAGTGTGGACAGAAAGTCAAAACATGCGTTTTTAAACAAAAAGGTGCGAGTGTGGACACGGCCCAAATCAGCCACTGCTGAGCCCTCAAAGAAGGCCCTTAACCCCAAACTGCACATTTCTATAAATAAGATATTTGAAAGCGGCTCAGTCACAGAGCGTCTTCCAAACGCCATAAATGTAAATAAGGGTTCAAACTTATAATTGCTTAAACAGTAAACAATTATATATTTTACATTATATACATTATACATGTGTATGTAAATATATTTTACAGTTTTAGCTCATAGAGGATGAACAGCTAGTGTTAAAACCTTTTGTTGGAAAAGTCTGACAATAATGGGACATTTTTGTACCTCCACTCCTACACAGGCATGAAGGACATGTCCAAGTGCTCAGCTTGGTCCAGAGAACCAAAAAAAAAAGTCCCATTTGCAATTAAGTTGTGCATGTTGTGTGTAATTTCCAGAGATTTTGTAAAGTTTATGAAAAATTTGTCCAGAGAAGTAAATAAGCAAACAGAGACACTGTATAGATCATTCAGAAATTCTTCAGTACCTAACTAGTCAAAAATGAGTCATGGATCAAACAAATGCATACACGTGCAAATTTGTAAAATTTTGCACAGCCAAAAACCACTTACAATTGTCTGCATTGGAAATCACAAAAATTACAGCTGCAAATAATCAAAGAAAATAAGATTCCCTATGAGAAAATGATCATTACATTGGCACAGCACTCCAGACACTACATAGTGCATTTCTTCACTTTAGGCAAAACAAAAAAATTGTTATACAAATCTTTACACAAATCTCTGCTGTAGGCAACACTGAGCTAGACAAATCCGTACACTGGATTTAGGCAGTGTTCCCTTAGGAACGTGGTCCAGACATCTTGCATGAAATTCGAGAGCACGGCTGAAGAATTTAAAACGGTTCCAGCAAGAAGTTGTTGAAATGGGAAAAACGCACAATACAGCATCTCTACATTCAATTTTAGCATCTAAATCACGCAGAAGTCGTTTAAAATGTGTAACAAACAATCCACTGGATATCAACAGTGTGGCACAAGATAGCTAACTGGGAAAAAAAACCGGTTAAACGATTTTATTTTCTATTTTAATGTACACACAGGAATCCTTATTTTGCTTGACTGAAAAGCAAAAGGCAGGAAATGTTCCCTGCAAATTGAAATCCGATACGGAAGACTAGGCTTCATCTAACGACTGATGCCTCAAGTGTGTTTACCTTCGTCAAAACGCTCCCGTGCTTTTCCAAACACGTTTACATATGAGAACATCTTCCCCCCGGGCCAAGGCAGAGGTGAGGTCACACCTGGAGCGTACACGATCAATGGCACACGGGTGGCGACGTCAAAGTTGCTGTATTTGGCCCATTCACCGTGCTCACCAAGGGACCAGCCTGGAACACAATGAGAATCTCATATATGCTCTTATTTTGCTGCCTGCTTCATTAAAGGAACCAGGTGTCTATGATTAAGAATTGGCTGTCCCATTAGCATGATGAAATGAAATGAAACAGCACTTTTTATCTCATTCCGTGAGTCAGCATGTACACTAAACATTCCAGTGTTGGAGGTTAGACATCTGCATGCTGAGATCAATGACGGTGATGAATTTTCATATACAGTTCACTTGGGCATCTAAAAAGGATCGTCAGGGTTTGTGCTGGTGTTTCAACACTGCCATCTAGTGGTGGAGACTAGCAATATAAATTAACACTGTGCAAAACACTCTGTATCTCTATTGCCTATAGATATAAATGGGGGAAAATTACAAAAATTCACAAACCATGGTCTGAGGTGAACACTACAATGGTTTCCTTGGTCAGGTCTATATCATCGAGAACCTGCAGGATCTTTCCGACTTGGGCGTCTATATACGATACGGCTGCGTAATAGTGTTGCCGAATACGCAGCTAGAAATCAGTCAGATAGAAAAAAAAAAAACAGATGTTCATTGCAGGATTTTGGCTCCACAGATACACTCACTAAGCACTACACACTCGCTAAACACAGCCACTTAGCAACCTGCTCATTAATGCAATTATCCAATCGGCCAATCATGCGACAGGACTGATAACAATAATCTAAGACTATAATAAAGACGGTTAGGGACCATTTATTTTACATTTACGGATTAAGTACATATTCCTAACTACCTGAAAGTCTTTAGGAATCGGTCCATATGGGAAGCTGACATTCAAAGCCTTCACGTCCTCTCTCTTACGGATGTCCATCCAGGGGTTGTAGGCCACTTCTGGAAGCTTTTTAGGAACATCGGGGTCTGAAGCCAGTGTCATGTTCTCTATAGGATACAGCTTTAGGTATTCCTGTGACACAGCATCACACTGTTTTTATTTCAACCTCATTTCAAGGATGTTTTTTTATGTTGTATTTTACATACCACCGGGATCCTGAAAGGAATGTGAGGTTTGTAGAAGCCCACTGCTAGGAAGAAAGGAGTTTCTGCATCTTTCATAGTTTTGAGCAGTCTTACAGCCTCGGCTGCATTCTCCAGGTCAGGCAGAGTTCTCAAAGGCATCTCGGAAACGTTCACAGCGCACAGCAGGTTACTGTGAAGCGTGCCATCTTCGCTCTTGCAAACCTGAAAGCAGAAAGGAGCTGTGAAGTTGCGAGAGGGGGAACTGGAACATGCCTGCTACAAATCTTCCTGGAGCTCATGATTTTTTTTTTTTGGAACATCTGAGATACTGTGGAGTGCATCGGATAAATGTTTGTGACATTAAATGGGAATTAGACAAAACAAAACAAAACAAAAAAAAAGGGCTTTTTGATCGTCACATATACATTACAGCAAAAATTCATTCATCGAATATTCCAGGCTGTTGCTGGTGTTTTTATATATATATATATATATATATATATATATATATATATATATATATATATATATATATATATATATATATATATATATATAAAAATATAAAAATATAAAAATGAACAATTCATGCATCAACAGCTAAACAATTCCTGAAACTGTAACAGAAAAAAAAATGCAACATCGTAAAATACTATCATTAATTCCTGTTCCTTGTTTTGCATTAAATCCCTTGGAAGGACACCAAAGCAATTCTAGTGTGCATATATTCCAAAAGTCACTGAATGAAAATAAAAACAAGTTCTCTCTAATTCAGTGGCATGGAACGGCTTACACAGAGTATAAATTAAAGTATAAAGGCTCTAACGCAGCCTAAAGCAGAGGTGGACGATCTAGAGCCTGAGCTGAAATGGTTAAATAGCTATAAACCTGATAATGTCTCTGGTGATTAACATGTTTCTAAATTCAGGACGAGACAAGAAAGTCTTTGGATAACATTTTGGCTGTTAAACACTTGACTTGGGTTTCTTGCTTATGCCATCTCGAGGAGTTTTTCACTGCCACAGTTGCCCCCGGCTTGCTCATTAAATAAAAATGTACACTTATTAAGGACATTCTTATTCATTCTTTATCTCCACTTTATCTGTGTAAAGCTGCTTTGAGACAATGTTCATTGTTAAAGTGTGCTCCATTTCATTCCCAGGGTTCTGTGAAGAACACTTGAGTTCTTCTATAGCAATGGTTCTCAAACTTTTTCTGCCATTCTCCACTTTAGATGGGTTGAATTTTCAAGCCCCAACTGTCCTCCATCACCACAAAAAAGTGGTAATGAAATATGTAATGGTAATAAAACGTCTACATTTTGAAATATCAAGTCTTAAATCAATAACATCAAATAGCATCAAGTTCAAATACAGAGAAAATAAAAGTGTAGTTGTTTTTGAGAGTACTGTTGCTTTGAGAGGATCAATTCTATTTTTATTTAATAAAGAAAATCATTAATGAAGAACACAAATAATTATATAAAATCCTGCCGTTCATTGCGGCCCCCCTGCAATGTCTTTATTACCCACTAGAGGGCACGCGCCACACTTTGAGAACCACTGTTCTGTACCAACATTAACACAAAAGGAGTACAGTATTGTCATGCTGGGGGCCATATCGTTGTGATGGAAGTGTGTATATCCTACATTCATGTCAAGTAGGCTTTATTTAGGGTCATTTCAACCCTATACAGTGAACAACGTTTCCCCAGGACCAAGGTGCTACATCAAACAACCAAAATGAACAAAAGGACACAAATAAACACAAGGAACACAGAACTACACACAACTCTAAATGAACACATATGCAACATTTAGTGCAAAAAACATCATGCAATGGTGGCCCTCTTGCAGTCCACAAGACACTTTTAATTAATTCATCTAGAGGGCCAATTGCCCATAAACTGTATATATATTTGACATTAACGCATGTATGCACACTCTCTCACACGCCAACACACTAACCTTCCTCTTTTCATAGCTGAAAGAGGGTGGATGATACGGTGGTACAGACCAGCTGTATGGGTAATCATCCGTGTGATTGGAGGCGATGCCTTTATGTCAGACACAAGACAGCAACATTATTAGTGCAAATACAGACAACATAGTTATATACGTTACGGGTGTAGGAAATGGTTCTTATTTACAAATAAAAAGGCAGAAAGGGAATGAAGGGATGCTTGAGTACAGAGCACAAAATTATAAGAAGCACCTGGATGGAAGACCTTCCCCACAGACAGGGTGGTGTAGCCATTGGATTTGAAATACTGCGGAAGCGTGGTGTAGTTGCCTGCGCTGACTCTCCAGTAGGAGTTGAAGTCGTAGAGCCGGGTGGTGTCTGGCCTTCGACTTGTAAGGAAAGACGTCCTGCTTGGGCCACATACTGCTTGCTTAGGGGAAAGGAAACACCCAACAAAATTTAGCTACTTTACGCACATTAGTAATTATTCATGTGTAGTTAAAGTCAAATATTTAAGACTTATCTGAATGGAATATGCATGTTTTTCAAAACAAAACAAAAAAGGAATTAAAAAAAAACTTACAAAAAAAAATTTGTTTTACTGATGTGCCAAGTCTCAAATCAAGCACAAAAATCCGCCTTCATGCACACATCCGGCAATTAAAACCGTCCGTGTGGAAACATAGCAAAACATCTGTTTGGTGTCCTGATGATTTATGTCATTTAAAACACCATAATTACTTTCAAGTATTTACATTTACAGCTTCATGCTCCATGTTGAGTCTGGTTTCACTAATAATAAACATACATTTGCATAAAGCATCAATATTTGTCCATGCCCATGTTGATTAGAGTATTAAAAATTTTATTAATGGTAGATTGAGAACAGATAAAAATGTGCGATTAAGCTGTGATTAATCACGAGTTAACTCATGATTAATGTGTGTATGTATGATGTACTGTGTAATGATGTAATGTGTGTGTATTAATGTGTGTATGTATGTATGTATGTATGTATGTGTGTATATATATATATATATATATATGTATGTGTGTATATATATATATATATATATACACACACACACATACATACATACATACATACTACACACACCTCACAAAAGTGAGTATACCCCTCACATTTCAGCAACCATTTTAGTGTATCTTCTTAAGGGACAATACCGGTACTTTAGAAATGAAACTTAGATATAATTTAGAGGAGTCAATGTGCAGCTTGTATAGCGGTTCAGATTTACTGTCCTTTGAAAATAACTCAACATACATCCCTTTTTGTCAAAATAGCTGCCATCTATCTGTTCTAACACACACACACACACACACACACACACACACACACACACACACAAACACACACACACACAAACACAGTAAACTGTTATTTAGCCAATTAGTTGATTCTGGTGTGTTAGAAAGGAAAACCAGTACAATGTACAGCAGAGGGAGCTGGACCATGGAGCTGGACCAGGACCAGGGCTGGGACCAGGAGTATTAACAGAGAGATTGGTGATTAGATCTGTGTGCAAACTCAAGTTACCTGAGCAAAAGCGTTGTAGAATACGGTGCTTTTAGATGCAAGTCGATCAATATTGGGTGATTTCACCACTGGATCTGAGTAGCAACCCAGAGTGGGTCTCAAATCATCAGCTATCAAGTACAGCACATTTAATTTCCCTACAAACAAAGGCAAAATAAATACAATCATACAGTGATCATGTAAAATGACTCGTAATATAATAATCATGGGCTAAATGATAGCGATCATTAATTCAGTAATCCCAAAATATAATACCTTTATAATTAGTTGATTTATGAGTTAGTGACATGGGGAATCAGAATAAACACAGTATGAGTCTAATAAGATGTTAGCAAGCAGACTACCTTTTGCAAATACACACAGGACCAGAAGGTAAACCAGGAATAAAAGCAGCCATATGTGAGCCCGAGAAAACATCTTTAACCTTGTTAACAAGTCGAAGCGACATCACATAAAAACTCCCGAAATATTTGCATCTTAAAGCACAGATATTAAACTTCTCCTCGCTGTGCGCGCTTCCTGTTTGGTTCCTGAAGCTCCGCCTTCGATGTCCCGCCCCCTCAGGTAACCGCTCCTATTTGCCAGATGAGCTGTCAATCTGCAATCTACAACCCTCTAACTCTCTTTCTCTTTGTGAAGTATTTGAGTAAATGTACTTTGTTACTGTATTTTAATATTTGCTGGCTATTTAGTTTTACTGAGTATCAAAGATATAAGCAACTTTTACTGTCTACTCCACTACATTTATGATTTAATGTATGTACTGTTTAGTCCACTATATTTTACAATGAACGTTACCAATTACATTTTGCACCTCTGTTGAAGAGTCATTAAGGCTCAAACCCCCCCCCTGTGCCCTGCTGCCTGTGAGAGAATTTTTAATCATGCTGGCAACATTTTAAGTCAGAAAAAAGTTTGAATAAATAAATCCAACAACTTTGACTTTTGTTAAAGTTTTGAATAAAAATATTCCCCATTTCTTAAACTGAGAGGCGCATCGAATCAAAGTCATCTCTGAGTATTTGGTTTTACTTTATCTTAAATTATTTACTTAAATTATTTGTCCAGTGAATATTAATGGTTCTTTGTGATATAATCTTTTCTTCTCCTTCTTTCGGCTTCTCCCATTATTGGTCGCCACAGTGGCTCATTCGTCTCCATACCCCCCAGTCCTCTACATCTTCCTCTTTCAAATTAACTACCTGCATGTCTTCCCTCACCACATCCATAAACCCCCTCCTTGGCCTTCCTCTTCTCCTGCTTCCTGGTGGCTCCATCCTCAGCATTCTCCTACCGATATACCCCATGTCCCTCCTCTGCACATGTCCAATCCAGTGTTGGGCAAAGTTACTTTTAAAAGTAATGCATTACAATATTGAGTTACTCCCCAAAAACGTAACTTATTACGTTACTTAGTTACTTTTTATGGAAAGTAATGCGTTATATTACTTTTGCGTTACTTGTATCTCTTTCACGCCTTACAGGTGTAACAGGTGTAATATAGATAATTGCCATTAAGAAATAAGTTATATGAGAGCAAAAGACATGTCTTAAACATTTAAAATGTTTAATAACTTCTTAGAGAACAATAAGATGATCGACTACATTTTGACCACAAGGCTGAACACTTTCCAGTCGCACTTCTGTACACTGCTTTTCAATCTGCCTTCGCCGTCAGTAATGTAACTATCGTTCGTGTATATAAGGTTAAGGGTGTGGGCTGCACACCGGTGATGTGGAGGGAGAACATACCCTTCGCCGTCATCTCGTAAAACTTCGTGCAATTCCGTAAATATGACCTCGTCCTCGTCTACATCATTCTCTGCTTCATCATCAGCTTGAAACATTCTGAACGCTTTTTACAAAGTTTGCGCTATTATCAGTGACTGTGGTTTGTTTTACATTTGCACACATTTTTTTGTACCTTCCCGTTATATATTTTCTAAATGATTTTAATTATATTTCACAAAATATCTTCTTAATCTCTAAATGACTTTATTTAAACCTCTACACCCCTGCCCAGGCAGGTACTAAGGATGAATGAATAAATGCTATAAATGATCATTATTCTGCTGTTAATCTATATGACATTTTGTTTAATAAGACATTGAAATACAAGGGAGCAGCCTGAACAGATTGAACTTGACTAAATCGAGTCTCGACTACCTAATGTTTAATTGGATTATAAATGATGAAAGTACGCTTTACCGCGGTTCAAATCTCGTGATTGCATTTGCCACATTGGCTGATTTTCCCGGTCTATCGCGGATAGCACGATGGACCAAAAAAATTATAGGGAATAGTTTTTATGGAGTTTTATGTTGAAATAATGAAATTTATTAATAAAAATATTATTAAAAATTATAAAATGAAGTAAAGTGTTAATAGAGAACATAAAATAGCATTTTTGGGGTGACGTTCGTTTATCGCGGTTTTTTTGATTATCACAGGCGGTTTTGAAGCGAAAAAAAAAAAAAGTTGCAAACTGTGACAGCAAAGCTACTAATTCATCAATACAGAATATACCTTCAAGAAAACACATTCAGTTTTATATTGACTGTTAATTAATACGTGTGTAGAATATTTGATATTTTACTGTCAAATATATTTTATAAGCCTAACACTGTTATTCGTATTATTAATGCATAGTCACAAGATCCGCATGATCAAACCATGCAGTATAAAGATTATTCAACAAAAAGTGTATAATCTATGCAGTGCATCACAAGATATATTGTTCAGAATCCATTGTGTTTGAACCACTGGGCCCTAGCCACTACATCATTCGCATAGTCCCTCCCTGTGGTCTTCATGTCCATGTTCTCATTAGAGTCAATGTTTCCTGGGCCAGCATTGTAGGCTGCGATTCCTCCTGAAACAGGACAAACCATAACATGTAACATCTTAAAATATACAACAATATTTTTAAAATGAGTAAGAAACAAGACATAATGAGGCAGGATGTATAGGAATATAATCAATGATGTAGCTGTGCGGTACATAATTTTCCAATTATAGACATTTCTTCGATGATTTCATTAAATAATTGTAATAATGACTCATAATTTGTATCCATTTATAGGTACACATGCAGATTATTGTGGCATTTGTTCAAAAGTTAGTTCCTGTTATAACTTAACGAAAATTTTTTCTCCCTTTATGTTAATAATCATACAAAAATACACAGGAACGATTGCGTTACAATTAGAGTTTCCATAAATGCTAAATAATCACCTCTTTACAAAACATTTCACTAATTTAGTACATTTATGTGCAGCTCAATGAAAGTCCATTTGCAAATTGTTAGTATAGAAATAGTGCCATATTTAGAATAAACGATCAAGATGTCGATTTAATTGCTGTAGTATACATAAGCAAAATTTGTAACGTTCATAGATCCTTCAAAAATAAAAAACAGCAACAGAAATGACACAAATGTGACAGTTTATACCTTTGAACTGATCCTCCTTGGACCAATTTGGGAATTTTTGTTGAATGTTTTTAATGAAAGTAATCAAAATCTCAGTAGCTTGGATGATATGATCTTCACCGTTCCAGGCCCCCACTGGACTATGGTAACGTCGGTCAACCTAAAACAAATGGCATTACAAATGATCTTCCATAAGTAGTCAAAAGTTTGGAAACACCTCATCTTTTATTGTTTTTGAGTCTATTGTTTTATGCTGCAAATGATATAAAATTCTAATTGGCCAAATTGACATTTTTGTCTCTAACAAGACAATAACCCGAAGCATACGTCCAAGCTCTGTAAGCATTATTTAGAGAGTAAACAGCCGGCAGGATTGTATCTATCATGGAATGGCCTGCCCAGTCGTCGCACCAAAAATCCTATTGATCTGCCCTGGATTAAAAATGACCTAGTTTGTTGAATATAAAAAAAGGAACATGCATGTTTTCTCAAAAGCAATCAAAGACTATGTGTCAGTGACTTTAGTGTTAGAACAACATTTAATAATTGACGGTGTAACAGGAGCAATGTTTGTTGCAGCACAATAACATCTGGACTCGGACTGGCAGAATTATACAGTTACAGACAGAACAACGGATGTTTAACTTGTTTTTCAATATTGATGTGTCACTTAAAACATCTTTAACTCAATTACTGATGTGTTCATTCAACAAACCTGCATAAGACCAAAGGCATTGCCGTGGTCTCCCCAACCATTAACAAGCCCTGATCCACTCGATCCAGCCCTCGTTTCTCTCGATATGATGCCTGCGATCACAGCTGGGTCAATCTTTTTAGCTCTGCCAACTTTCTTGATGATGGTCTTGTACTGGTTCATTCTCTCCAGATCAACTTCAGCCAGTTTATGTGAGGCTGGCACACCTTTAGCAGCAATATGATAAAAGTCAGGTTTAATATTCTGGACATAACATGAAGCAGGCGCAGTGAAAGTTAAGCGACATACCGCTTATTGTGTGGTTGTCCTGAGAAGCTGTTTGTGGAGATGCCCCAATCGTGGTGATCTTCATGAGATCTCCAAAAATGCAATCTAAAAGAAATAACATTTAAGAATTGAAATATCCACCGCATGCTTGTGACTGTATTATGTGTATTGTCTGTATAGTCTGTATTGTCTTGTATAGTCTAAGCTAAATGTATAGTGTTATGTCTGTATTTTCTGCACTTAATAAACAATTTTGGAGGACATTTTGGAAAAAAAATAAGTATCTCCTATATGTATGGAGACTTTTGGGACAATATGAAATGCTAGCCTCTTGCCATAATAAACATAATCTTAAAAAAGCTGTCATTATATACGACTGAGCCATTAGCGCATGCGCAGTGCAGTCTGCGTCGAAATTTGCTCTGGAAACAGCTCGCGGACTGTTCCGGTCTGTAATGCGCATGCGTGCTCTTTCGTCTTTATTATCTATAAATATATTGTAGCACATAATACAAATAAGGTTTGCAAAAAACGTCACATAACCACAAAATATTCTTTGCTCATACGTCAACACACAAAATAAATAAATTCTGATACTTTAGCATAATGTTAGAACAAAATAAAACTGAAACATTGTTCAAAATAATTAAATTCTGCGGACATAAGTTTCTCACCAGCGGTTTCTCCCCAGTTTTCCATAAGTTTCAGCGAAAACGGTTGGCACTTATATAAAACTGTTATATTGAAGTAAATAATTGAAAGAAATATTATAAATGCTAAGAGATTAAGATAAAGATTCACCATGCAGTTTTTATGAACCCCAAACGCAGCAAATAGCGTTGAAGGACAGGGCAGGAATACTTTCACTTTTTCTCAGGAAGGAAAGAGAGAGAGAGACAGAGACATTGTGTGTGTGTGTGTGTGTGTGTGTGTGTGTGTGTGAGAGAGAGAGAGAGAGAGAGAGAGAGAGAGAG
>JAAIIK010000052.1:3413907-3434836 GCA_014706435.1 Silurus glanis | reverse complement strand
GAGAGAGAGTGTGAGTGTGTGTGTGTGTGTGTGTGTGTGTGTGTGTGTGTGTGTGTGAGAGAGAGAGAGAGAGAGAGAGAGAGAGAGAGACGCTTTGTGAAACAGAGTAAAACAGTAGTCGGGCAAAAGATCCGATAAATGAGAGAAATCTGTCCCTCAGTATATGAGATATGATGCCATTATGCCAATATTGCCAAATTCAAGATGTGCCAGATGTGCTTCTCTAATATAAAAAGACATACAAAGTTTTGTATGACATTGAAGTATTATAGAAGTTTTGTTTTCCAGTTGCATTTTATTGGTTGCATTGAGGGAGAAAAATATATGACATGAAAAAAAGGTTTCATAAAAATAAATACATTTGTAAGAGAAGTGTGTTTGAGTGGTGTAACAGTGTGTCAGGGTTTGGATCAGGTGATAAAACAGTAACTTATACAACAGTATTCATTCTGGAAATTCCCTCTCACTAAATCCTGTCTGACTGGCTTAAAGTCTTCAGTCACATCTATCCAACAGACACACCTATCTAATGACCACTAAAGCTTCAACAGACAAGAACAAAGTGATTATTTTGGCATTTTGCAATATCTTGCTTTTTCCTTCATTTGGACTCTTGAGTGTGAATGAGTGTTGAATTTGTTAGTTGTTACTTGTTTGTGGGTCTTTCAGTCATCAATTTTGTCTTAAGTAATATAAAAAGCAAGCTTTTGAGTTGCTTTCACACTTCTGCATCACTGTCCCACTACTTAATGTAAAACACTGTTTAATTTGTCAGGGTTCAAACCAGTATCAACTGCATGACTGACAGGGGCTCTAGCTGTCTGCCACATAGAGGTGTGTGAATGCAGTTGCAGAGACTCAGAAACAGCGGAAAATCTATAGTTTTTATTTTATATGTCCAAAAAGAACCAAACAGAAAACCCCAAAAATATATTTAAAAAAAAAAAAAACAGGTACCAAAAAAATCCTAGAAAAGGGATCGCAAAATCCGTTTACTACTACAGAAGGAAAAGTCAAGATCTTTTCAGGAAAACTGACTAAACAGCACTGTTTCTACCCGCTGCTGTCACCTGCCTCACTCATTTAAACTATTTACTTTTTTTTTTTGCTCAAGTTTAATATACAGCATATGTTTACATACTAGAATTCAGGAAATTTGGATTGTTATATGCATTTAACCTTTTTTATTGAAGGGTCCAAATGATTTGTATGGTTTTGTGGTGAAGCATTGTGGAAACCAGTGTTTTGTACTAGTGATGTCCATTAAGACCAATGATCTCATTATTTTTTCAATTACTATGTATGCTTTCCTGAATTTGTTTAATCTTTTTTTTTTTTCAACTGCTGTAAAATGAATGAACTTTTTAGCTTTATTTATTTCTCTGGTTTCTGTTTGAAAGGTAGTGAAATATCAAGGAGACATCTGCCTGGGGCTTACTGCAGGATAAACAGAAAAGTAGATCTAGAGTTGTAAATTAAGATGCCATTTTCCCTCTATTACTAGAATTATATTAGAATTTACGATATGTTGTACAGGTAATTTATTTATTAACGTTAAAATGTAAAAAAAAAAAAAAACATTTCATACATATCAGTTTCAATACATTTCATTTCATTTAACATACTATCATTTTTTTCCATATACTGTATTGGTTGCTGAAAATTATTCTTCACATCCACACACTCATTCACACTGTACATACTGTAGCTCATGAACCCAGTACTCCTGAATCTGTCACTAATGGTTTTAATTTCTTTAATCCTCACTGTGATTGATGATTTGGAACAATTACAGAGTCTTAAAAAAAAAACAAGCAAATAACAACACAACCCATAAACAATCAGTGTGAAATTAGGACATACTCAGAGTTGCACAAGTTTGTTACACGGAGAAAAAAAAAGTGAATGTTGCTCAGTAGCCATTGCGTTTGAACCACTGGGCTCTGGCCACAACATCGTTGGAGTAATCATTTCCTGTGGTCCCAATGTCCATGCCCTCATATGTGCGAACGTTTCCTGTTCCAGCATTGTAGGCTGAGATTCCTCCTGAAACAGTGAACAGAATGAACATGAAAACAGTCATAGTTTGATTAAATTGAGGCAGGAATTCAGCCCACCTTTGAGACATGGGATTTCATTAATGTTCTTGATAATAGATTTATGAAAAGTTTTGAGGCAAGTGTTATGTATTGAAAACACAAGCACTAGCAATAAGCTGTGTAGATCTACTGTATGGGTTTAGAAATAAAGTATGTAAGTACTTGACATACCATTCATACCATTATTTGTATTGTTTTTATGGTTATTCATTAAGCTATTGTTTGCTTACTTCTATAAAAGTCCAAAATAATCAACCTTTACTCATTAATTTGTTTGATTTTAACTTTCTGTGAGAGAGAGAGGAAGGGCTTTAGTAGGCATAATGCATACCTTTAAACTGGTGCTCCTTGGGCCATGTTGGGAATTTTTTCTGTATCACTTTTATAGAATCAATCAGGATCTCAGTGCCTTGTGTGACATGCTCCTCACTGTTCCAGGCTCCTCTCAGTTTATGATAACGTTTGTCAACCTGTAGAGTAAATTAGGCATCAAATAGATTAGGCGTTGTTGATCAAGCAAATTTTGCGTAACCCTCTTGACCTAGAACAACAGTAAGTAACTAAAAGTGAAGCAGGGACAATTTTGTAACAGAGTGAATTGCAATGGGAATTGCCTGAATTTCACAATCTCGGAAAGAACAACTAAAACTATAGTAACCCACTGTATTCGATAGGGGTGTTACTGACTAAGAATTTACATAGTCGAGGGGGACGCAACACAAGGGTGTCAACAAGTGGGTAAAACAAATTTTCTTTTCTTTCACACACAGCACACAGAAACAACTGTCTAATTGTTTTCTAAAAACTGCCTGTCAAGTGATAGACGAAACTCACAGTGCCTTTCTATCTTACTAACTGGTTATCTATTTATTCTATCTAAAGTGATTCTATCTAAAGTGAAGTAAAGTGTTACAACTATTAACATTTTGAAGCCATACAGAACATCACACAAAGATATAGAAGAAATGTATAAAAAATTAAATAAAATTTGCACCAATAAACCTAAAAAAAAGTCAAGTAAACAACTGCAGAAAGGCCACACTGCAGACAGTTTTTTGCATTTCACATGTCAGCAAATTAAATAAAAAATTTTAATTAAATTGCCTTTGTAAGCGAGCTCTAAGTACAGTGCAGCATCGATGCACGGAAAAACAATACAAAATTAATTTATAGAATTAAATTAGAACAGAATATACCATTTCAGAATCTCCCAGACATTGTTAAATATTAAAATCCCTGCCTCCAAGATGCTCCTGTGTCGACCATGGAAAGTGAAACCTATATCCTTCACAGGGGGGGTTGGATTTATTCATGCACATTTTTCTTCTTCTTCTTTCTGCTTTTCCCATTAGGGGTCACCACAGCGGATCATTCCCTCACCACATCCATAAACGTCCTCCTTTGCCTTCCTCATTTCCTCCTTCCTGGTGGCTTCATCCTCAGCATTCTCTTACCGATATACCCCATGTCCCTCCTCTGCACATGTCCAAACCATCTCAATCTCACCTCCCTCACCTTGTCTCCAAAACGTCCTATATGCACTGTCCCTCTAATAAACTCGTTTCTAATCCTGTCCATCATCGTTACTCCCAACGAAAACCTCAACATCTTCAGCTCTGCTACCTTCAGCTCCATCTCCTGTCTTTTACTCAGTGCCACTGTCTCTAAACCATACAACAGCGCAGGTCTCACCACAGTCCTATAAACTTCACGCTTGCAGATACCCTTCTATCACAAATCACTCCTGCTATCACTTTTCTCCACCCACTCCACCCTGCCTGCACTCTTTTCTTCATGCACGTTAAACATATTTATTAAAAGCTTCTTTCTTTTCACATTTGTATTTACAGAATTATCATAATGGGCTGTATATTAACTTAATCAGTAATTAAGGATCCCCATATAACCAAAAAAGCATGATCCTCATTTCACCTCTTCGAAGATTTGACAGTGAGATTGGTAATCGAATCAAGCTCCTCCTATCGAAGTATCAAATCTTTGACTATTCAGGATCACCCTTAGTTTAAATCAGTGCTTTAAACCAACCTGCATGAGTCCAAAGCCATTGCCGTGATCTCCCCAGCCATTAACAAGCGCTGCTCCAGCTCTCGACTCCCTGGATATGATAGCTGCGATCACAGCTGGGTCCATCTGCTTAGCTCTGCCAACTTTAATGATGATGTTCTTGTACTGCCCCATCCTCTTCAGGTCATTTTCAGCCAGTTTATTTGATGCAGCCACCCCTGTAGCAAACAAATACTGAATTCAGGATTCTAGTCACAACCACAACCACAAGTAGATTTAACCAGACATACCCTTCACAGTGAGTTTATCTTGGCGAGCTGTTTGTTCGGACGCTCCAGTCGTCCCGATCTTTGTGACATCTCCATAAATGCTTGCAGACACGTAGGAGACCATCAGCGCTGCTACAGAGGCAGAAGCATGTTTGTTTAAGATGAACTCTAGAAATTCTCTCAATGCCTTTTTCTCCAAATGAGTAACTTACCTATGATAAATAGTTTCATCTTGCTTCAGCGAGAAAGAGGTTTTTGTGCAGGTCCCTTCAGAAGGCAAAGCGAAGTGGGTTTCACCAGTAGACACTTCCTTTATATAAAGGCAGAAGTAAGGACTGTTATTGCAACCTCTGAAAGTCCCCTCTGTCTGGAGCACAAAAACTCCACCTTCAGTAGGTGCTGCCCAAAAGGAAATGGGTTTATATTTTCTTGCATTTATATCTTGATTTTACGCTAAATAGAAGAAATATGAGAATAATGGGGATTATTCTTTCCCAAATGAAACTTATGTCCATGATCTTTTATTCTTTTTTCCTTTTCTTGGAATACAAACAAATTTTTAAAGATATATAAAACCCTCTGAGAGTCTTGGAACAGAAAGGAAACAACAGGTTTTTTTTTAATTACTATACACCGTAGGCAATTGGGTTTGAGATCAAAAGATGAATATGAGACAATCGGTGAGAATTTCAGCTCTCAGCTCCTGATATGTACATCTAAACATTTAGAATGTGCCACCTCTAGTGGCCGATTCTGCAATTTTTGGGTGAGCAAAAGTATTGGAACAAAAATTCATAGCCATTTCTGTGATTTTCGCAACAATGATTACTGAAATGATTACATGCTTACAAGCAGAGCCAATTAATTTCTTGTGTTAGGAACAGTATTTTCAATAATGAAAGTATGTTCAAATTGTTATATATTATTTATTTATTTTATTGTTATACAGTATATTATTTTTTGTGGCATTCACAATGGACAGCAAAGGAAGAAGCTCATTGTACGGGGGTGGGGGGGGGGGGGGTTTTACTGTGCATATGATAATAAACAATAAACTGAACTGAATATCCCAAAAAAATACCTAAGTACAGTAACAAAATGATAATTATTCCACCCCAGCTATTTTGATATGTTTGGTAATAGTGGTGACCAAAGCATATTAACAATTACACCGAATTACGTTTTGTTAAATGAAAGTGTTCCTAAAAGTGTGAAACTGTATTTAGCACATAAGTTCTGCCTAGACACAAAAAAATATACAATGTTTCATTAAAAGCACACGCATATGCTAGGGGTAACTCTGATTGGTGAATCAGTGCTTGGGGCATTGAAATGTGTCTCTTCCTCCTTTATATAGAGGAAGTATTTAGGGATTTATAGCAGTTAAAACCTTCCTCACTTCCTGCTTGTTTGTCTGTGCAGGGAAATAACAAGGACCACCATGGGTGAGTATATTTTCTGATTCATAATAAGTATTACCATCAGGTGTATTAATGTACAAGTACCATAGTAATAGTGGTAGTTTTTTTAGTAATAGTGGTTTAGTTTTTTTTTTCCTAAATCCTTTATAGAAATGCTAATCATCTAGAACCATTTTCAAATTCTAAAATGCAAAGCTGGTTGGTCCTCTGGTATCTCAGTTTATTTTGTCTTTCCTAGCCAGCATTTTTGGAGACGTCACAAAGATCGACACAACTGGAGCATCAGAAACAACAGCTAAGCAGGACAAACTCTCTGTAAAAGGTATAAAACCATAATCTGCACAATCTTGCATGTTTCTTTCGAAAAAAACGAGCTTGCGATAGAGATTATTGATGATTGATCCCTTGTGTAGGGGTGGATGCTTCATATAAGTTGGCTGGGAATGACCTGAAGAGGATGGAGCAGTACAAGAACATCATCATCAGAGCTGGCAGAGCTAAGCAGATGGACCCGGCTGTGATTGCCGGCATCATATCCAGAGAGTCCAGAGCTGGAGCAGTTCTCGTGAATGGCTGGGGAGATCACGGCAACGGCTTTGGACTCATGCAGGTCGGGTTAGATTAAAAGCCTTGCTAATGTGGTTGAGATGTGAGGAAACACTGGAAGTTACAGTTTGGGGAAGGTGTGGCAATGGGTTACTTCATGATAGAAATTTAATCAACCGTGTGGCATATGAAAGAGGTAAAGACACACTAAAAGTTCAATAACATTAGCTACGAATACACGTACACTTTTTTGTCATTCCGATTGAAATCATTGTGAAAGATTCGGTGGACTGTTTACATGAGACGTTATCTAATCCGATATGGTGTTTACATGTGCCGGTGTTTTCAGTTGGAATAACTGGGTTCCGTGGAGTTCTATTATTTGTTATACTGGCATTTTTTATGTAAAGTGATGCTCTTAATCAAGCAACAGTGTGAATTTTAGGTAGGCATACTTCTGCTGGAAGGTATGAGGAATTTGCTGAATTTGCTGGTTGCTGTGCATCTCTAAAGAGCATCTCAATCCCACCCCTCCCTCCTCTTAAAAGCAGAAGCATGAGGATGAAGGTCTGTAGTAAGGACTGGTGGAAGCGGGTTGTATTGCTGGAATTTAGTGACCTGGGATGGAAACTAAACTTTTGCATGAGTCACCCGTCATTATTCACACGTTTGAGTGGACTGTTAGACAGATGTTACTGCGTTTACATGGCAGAATAGTTCGGTTTATAAAAAGGTTCATCCCACCCCTTTCAAACCGATTACAATTTCATTCGGTTTGGGCATTTTTATTCTAATTGAGGTGTTTATATGGAGCATTTTGCATTCGGATTGGACTACTAATTTCTGAATTATTGTTACTACAGTAGTTTATTGCTCTGCTGTTTAGCCATTATGGCATGAAGCAGATGTTTGTTATTGTCCATGATCCCCTCTATTTTCCAGCCCTAATTCAAGGGCATCCAGTTTTCCTGTGTCAGCCTTCTGATTAGCTTAATCAGAAACAATGAATTTTAATATTTGTGAATGAACATCTCCATGTACAAATGATCTAAATTAAATATTTAGATAGAATGTCGGAATGTTTTTAGGTTGACAAGCGGCACCACAAAGACCTAAAGGGAGCCTGGAACAGCGAGGAGCATCTCATCCAATGCACTGAAATTCTAATAAAATTCATTAAAGATATTCAAAAGAAATTTCCCAGCTGGACCAAGGAGCAACAATTTAAAGGTACAAATGTACACATATGTGTTTTGTGTTGCTTTTAATGTCTTACAGCAGGTTGTATATATAATCAGAAGACTATCAAAGAACCATATGACCCTTCATTTATCCTTATATCTCTTGCCAGCTAATATATATATTCAGATTTTTTTCAAATATTCAAATAATCTTGCCTCTGCCAAATAAATAAATGCTGTTTTCTGTCTTTTACACATACACACTAGTAACAAAATAAAGGAATTCTGTTCAAAAAGTCTTCAGTATTATTATTATAATATGTTTCCTCAAACTGATTTTATGTCATTGTCCTCTGTTTCCTGGTTCAGGAGGAATCGCAGCCTACAACGCTGGTACAGGAAACGTCCGCACATATGACAATATGGACAAAGGCACCACAGGAGATGATTATGCCAATGATGTGGTGGCTCGGGCTCAATGGTTTAAACGCAATGGCTACTAAGCAGTATTTGTGTTCTCTTCGAGTGCTGCATAGCTGGCATATTTCTGTGGCTACATAACGATATATGCTGTATTTCTTTTTAACTAGAAGCTTAACCTTTAAAATAACTGGGATTTTTTAACAACTCGTGTCTTTTTCTTGTCTTAAGCACTTATGTGAACTGTTGATTTGCACTTGGCAACAATTGCCATTGGGATTGCTTTTTTTAAAAATATATGTATCTGTGTAAGATGATTTCTGCAGAAAATTAGAAGAGAGTTTTCATTAAAGCAATGAATAATAGGTTACGCTTTGAGTCATTTTGTGAAAAAAAAAAAAAAATCTGTACTTTTTATATATTTATATATTTAAGATATATTAAACATCCAAACACACTCTAAATAGTACACCAGTTTATTAGGGCACTATCACCACACACACACACACACACACACACACACCTAGAGACAATTCTCTTTATACCTTCTGGAATGTTTTTGGGAGGTAGAGTATTTGTTTAATGAACATAAATACATTCAGTCAAAACCCTTTTATAGACTCACTACCCAAACAGACTTGCCCATAACATGCCAATTATTGCCTAGGTGGGCCGCGCACATTGTGCTATTTTGGATTTATGTAAAATTAGCATGTCACTGTCTGCAGCATTATAGTGTATTAGCTCAGAGTATTCCTACATAGGGTTCATTTGAATGCCCCAATGTCTGATCTTCCCAAAGAGATCCCACGCTGTACCATTTTTTGGGGTTTGAATCTTTTTTTTTTTTTTTTTTTTTGTCGTTTCCAACACTGAAACAACTTGAACCGACCACGTTCAGTGACCGTGACATGATATGATATTGATATGATAATACGGAAATACTTAAAAAAACTATTTAAATCCCGTTACAAATTACATTTACATCGTTACTGTCCACCACAAGTGACCAATAATTTGCGACTAATATTTTATATATAGACTGATTTCTCTTGGCTAAACTGTTTCTCCAGCGCGTTCTCTCAGCAACACTGTGATATATATTAATATGACGCATCACAACAATACAAAAAATCACATAGAATATAGATTAATATGGCAGTCTGAACCAAAGAAATAAACGTGAACTATCTCTACTATATTGAATCGCATTGCATCATATTTTTTTCTATTGCATCGTATTGCATTGAATCTCATTGTGTTGAATCAAATCAAAAACTGCATAATAATGGTGCATCGCATCGGTAAGTGCTTCATATGTATCGTTAATGTATCGTATCGTTGGCTATTCATCGAGATGCGTATGGCATCTCCCTTGTTATGGAGATGCACATCCTTAAAAATGTATCAATGTAAAACATTGTTAGAATGGTCTTTGCCACCAGATGGCGCTAAAAGTCCTTAATTTCATTGCTCTATTCCCAGTTAACTGAGTCAGAGCTGTGAATGTCTAATTAAATCAGTCGTGTTTCAGGCTTATGATGGATAACAGCTCGACTCTGCAACTTTCTTGACGCTGTAAGTAACGTTTCTATATATAAATGTGACCCTTTTTTAAGTTTTTGTTTCACATGAATACATTGTACAAGTCTTAACACTGCCAGGAGGAAACAGATGGGAGGGTTGGGACATGTTTGTAAGCTTCTCTGCTTTTCCACTGCAAGCCAGAAGTCTGAAGTCTGGTCCACTTGATTGCGTATTTAGAACCGGTTTTAAAACGGCCAAATTGTTAAATAAGACATTTTTACTGACTGGTTTAGTGTAAACAAAGCATCAGCAAACACAGAGTGGGTTATTGCATATGTAGAAGTGTATAATGTATTAGAAACACTACATCTTTAAGTAAAAGTGGAACAGTTTTTGAGTATGTTGGACTTTCAGTCTGAATGTAATCAAACATCTGGAAATATGTTTGCAGATTTTCTTTTGCTCTTTGTGTTTATTTATTTTCAGCTAAATAAATCCCTGGAAGGACCAACAAATATTGTTTTAAGGTTTATGGTGTCTTAAAAAAAAAAA
The DNA here is from genome assembly GCA_014706435.1 of Silurus glanis. NCBI lineage: Eukaryota > Metazoa > Chordata > Actinopteri > Siluriformes > Siluridae > Silurus > Silurus glanis. Next base: position 3,424,796 of record JAAIIK010000052.1, on the reverse strand, counting down.
TATTGTTTTAAGGTTTTAAGGTGTCTTCTGGAGAAAAGAAACAAACACAGGCGTATCAGGTCTATCATCCAAATCGACTAATCGACTAATCGAGTACACAAGCTGAAAATGGAAAGACTTATAATCGAGCGAAGAACTGCCTTTTATTTAATACAGTGGTTTGCAAACCTTTTGCCCAAACTTTTTCTATATAAGGTAATAAATAGGGGGTTCCTGGTTGTTCCAGATCTTAGAGGCATTCTAAGATTTAGCAAAAGAGACACGAGTAGGTGGTGACCCGGCGTAAGGGGTAAAATAGCTGCTATTCTAGTGCTCTTGTGGGCTGAAAATAAATATTGCATTATAGCAAACTTAAAAACATAAAAAAGATGCTATGGTTAATCTAATTTATCATTCAATATATATATTTAGTGACTTCAGCATCGCTGCCCTCATTTCCCAGAACCATCTGATTATCATAGTACAGATTTCATTAAACTTTCCGGTTTAAAAAACACGATGGAAAACATCACAGACATTTGAATAGGTTTCAACTACAAATGCCATTACAAACTATCTACTGTTTAGCAAAAGGTTTCTGTTTTCTAATACGTTGTGTATTTGTGTACATCATTAAATCATTATCATCAAACAATTGTAGAAACCCACTGGAATCTGGAGGCTCAATGATGTTCTAATAGACCTAACTGGTGTCCAGTAGATACTAGGTCTACAAGTTGCATTCTATTGGTTATACTACATCAAGAGGTAGTTTTCCACCACAATAGAAAGAAACAAATCGCCACTAGGGTCACAAAGGGACCATTAAGCGTTCCATTACACCTAATACAATTCTCATTACAAACATTAAAACCAGTATATATTTGGGGTTTCTTTTTTTTTTTAACATTGTATATCTTATTAATTATGTTATGTTATTAAAATTATAAGAATTGATTTTTTTTTTTTAATTGTTAGTAGGGATAAATAATCATAATAATAAGCTACTTGTTCTGACTAGTTGATCTTGATCTACACCACTGTTGTGAATTATGCGAAAAAAAATATTTTATTTTTTGTTAATAATGAATTATTATTAATTGTATATTTTATTTTTAAAAAACAAGATTTTTTTGTAATAATTTTGTAATTTTTTTTTTTGTTATTTGATATAAATATATTGTCATAATGGATATAGCAGCATTAACATGTTACAGTCATATAGTGTGAAAGTCAGTAGGAAGTTTGCAAGCTACAGTTACTCAGGTTGTCCTGTATGTTTGGTTCCACAACAATATACCTGCCACAAGTTCATAGCAGTCCACTAGTTCAAAGCTTATTAAATACGCATAAGTTGTGTTCAGTCCAGAAATCCTGTTGTTGCGTAAACTAACTTTATTTGACCACTTGTCTTTAATAACCCTTGCAAAAGGAGAGCGCCGCATTGTAAAACCAAGGGCACAATTATCGTAGCATTGTCGTCCTGTTAAAGTTGGGGTGAGTCCTTTTGGAAAGTGCCACACACAGAGTGTTAAAGGGTCTGCTGAATAGGGGGAGGTAAAGTTAAATGCTCACACGCCGAGCGAAAGGGGGCTGGGATGATTGATCAAGCTGTGCGAACCCAGCATGGTCCCTTTTTTTTATGCAGAAGAAGGACTTAACCCAGATACACACACTGCATTTGGCCTGTTTTTAGCCTTATGAGAAGAGACACCGAACATGATGGTTTAACTCTCACTTCATGATTTGTGGAACATAATGACTCGATTACTCAACTTGGTGGATGCGTGTGCACTATTCTTCGTCTTTCCTGTGCTCTTTTTTTCCCTTTCAGTTATTTACAGTTGAACGTGCACGGCCTTAATTAAAGCGCAGACTTTCGAGCACGGCCTTCGAAGATGTTTTCCAGATGTGAGCTGGAATGCTGAGAGGTTTGCGAAGAAAAAGAAACAGCACTCGGCAGGGGTGGACTGGGGAAACTCGAGTCAGTGAAAACTGTCGAAAGGATAGGGGGGATTTGACAGAACTAAATGGAGAGGGGCCTCACGCTGAGTCCTGTGGGACACCATCACCCCAAGATTTCAGATGGAGATGGCATTGTGTGCTGTTTGTATAGAACTTCATGCAGAATAGTAAAAAAGTAAAATAGTGTTGCTATCGAATTTGATTTGAAAAAGTGAAAATTTTCTTCAGATACACAAATTATGTATTATGCTCTTGGGTATGATGTTCGGTTTCCTTTAAATTTTGGAAAGAACGAGGAAACAATCAAGTCTGTTTGGGTGTTCGTAGTTTATTGCATTTCTTGGACACACTCCCGGAGAGATGCATGTCTGAATAAAAGCACATATGGATTTTTTTTTTTTTTTGGAGGTGGGGGAAACCTTCCAGGAAATACCAACCTTTTTTTTTTTTCAAAGGCAGAGCTGACCGACATTCCACCAAGCTGAAAAAAGTGATTGTAGGACATATATACTTAAGATACATTGAAATGTAGGTGCTAATACATGTCTTAAAGCAAGAAAGAGGAGAAGTGTCAGTCATCCTGGATCTTTTTTTTTCTGTTCAACACTCTCTGTTACTGTAATTGCTAAGAGTAATGATTATACAAGGAGAATTAGAGTCATAAAAAGTTGCCAGAGGAGGCCGGAAAAAAAGATCTACACTGTTGTTTGTAAAAACTTGTATATTTGTGGTTTTGTGCCCTACATATTTATTCTTTTTCCCAGTAAACAAGGACAGTTGGACAACTGCCTAGAAGATTTGGTCACTTCAGTCCCAGTTGGTGCCAGAGATCCTTCTCAGGCAGGGAAACAGCGCGAGACTTTTAAACAGGGGCAGAGATGTAAAGTCTGCCTTGTCAGGTATGCCCGGATCCTCTGAAGGAACCTGGTTTTTAGAAGGAAGTCTTTGATGACAAAGATTTTTACCCATGAGAACTGAAATGAATAACGTGATGCAGTGGGGACCCGTGCGCCGGCTGTGTTCTCACGGTTTTGGCAGGATTGAATGATTTTATAGCCTGGTGTCTCTCCCCCACCTAATTAACACAAAGCTGCTTTGCCACTCGCCTTTAAACTGCTCAGTTAAAACAATAGCAGGCTGTGGGGATTAGGTGACAGCGCTTGGGGGTGGAGAGAAAGAGGAAGAGAGAACGAGAAAGAGAGAGAGAGAGAGAGAGAGAGAGAGAGAGAGAGAGAGAGAGCGTGAGCATGCTCACTGTCTGGGAGGCAGCATACTGGAGCACATTTCTACCTTGCCCTACAAGGATATTGCATTCTTTGTGAAGGGAGATTCCTCACAAAGTGGTCTCTCATCCCTGTTTCCCTAGATTATGCGTGTAAATGGGATTAATAATCCGGGAAGGCATATTTAAGGACTGAGTGTCAATTTATTCCAATATCCTGAAGAATTTTCTTTTTTAAAAAGGATGCAATAAGGATAACTCCTGTGTCTTGTGGTTTGGCATACATCGACACCATGGCTACATTCTACAGCTGCCTGCGACGAAAGAAGTAAGTTGCTCAAGTTAAAGGGACTAAGCAGAGTGGGATTTCTTTTGAATGTCTGCCTGGTTTAGTGCCTATGCAGGAATTTCAGATCATTGAACAAGCTCGCATCTGATTTTAAAATAAGCTGTATATGTATATTCAGTTTTTCTTTTTTCATGTATTCAATTTTTTACAAGTTACACTGATTCTTTCAGCAGGAAGAATAAAGTGCCCTGTTTGAAGATGAACAAGCCAACATATATTGTGTATGAAGAGAGCATGGCTGTGTGCTATAACAGAGCTGTGGATTAATTAGTTCAATAAGGGACTCTTTCAGTCTTTATCTAATGGTCTTGTGGTGCGACAAACAAAAACAACACTGTTCTTCGGTCATGCTCAGTAGCCAAACCGGCCTGAGAGAAAGTCTTGTTTATCACACCAAAAGCATGTCAATGCTTATCATTTGTTTCTGCAGATCAGTTGTTTTTGTCGCAGTGCCTGAAAGAACAGGCGATGAAAAGTTTGACCTTCTGTTCCTAATTCCTTTGAGTGTTTCTTGACCAAGGTGTGAAATGGCTCTCTTCTTCACACCCTCAACCTTGCGCCTGCCTTTTATGGTCCTCCCAAAATGTTTTCACTTTGACTGTCCTAGACAATGCCCAGTTTGGCACAGAGGTGTAGAAAACATCTTCTGGACTATGTCAGGGCTGAGTTTGTTGATGTTTTTCATCAGGGGTGTGAACTTGGGGGCAATGGATCTGGTGTTTCTAACGAGCTAGTGCAACCTTTTAAAACACGTTTGTTTTTTGTTTTTTTAAGAGACAAAGCCAAGAGAACCCGAATATTGTTTATTGCGGTCACACACACAACCTTTTTTCCTGTGGTCAAATGGCTGGTCCAACATGGTAACACTTGGCATAAATTATAGACTTCAATTTTAAAAGCCAACTTGTGCCCTGGCTAAGCTGTTCATCCCACAAGATTCAAAAAAGAAAGAAAGAAAAAACTCTACTCTCTTGATGTGGTACCTCAGTTGAAGTTGTATTTTTTTTCTAAATCCAGCATTATTGACCAACAATTCACTGCGTTGCGTGTTTCTGTGCAGACAAGCAATCCTGACTCGACCGGTCAATAACACCATCTGATTTTGTCGCACTTGATTCATACCTTGCATGTGATGCGAGATATGCAATTTGAAATGGCAAAACAGTGCGTAAAGCCTACTAAATTATAGACTAACAGCAGTAACGTCGGGCCTGAAGGTGGCTCGTGAGCAAAAATGACACGGTTAGGCTTAGGTATCTGAAAGGTCACGCAAGTTTCATTTAACTGAGCAGAAAAGCTAACGCAGTAAACTGTAACATGGAACCTAGATAGGTCATAACTGTCCTGTAGAATGACTTTCAGAAATGACAACAACAAAGCAACAGTGACAAAGTGACATTCCAATTGAAGCTTTAATTGTATGCAAAATAGCTAGGACATGCATGTGGTATGCTGCGTGTGTGGTCCAACATTACGTTTCTCAGTCATAATTTTAGTTCTTACCTGCAGTGATTACCCCTTTGACCATGACTAGATGAATAAAACTGGGAAGGAAGCAGCAGAGAACTTTGGTGCCTCTTGTGTGTTGGTGTGTGTATATAGCTAGCACACGATTAGCTTGCTTTTCTAATTTGTCAGCAAAGCGAGTATGAAGCCTAGCATGTAATATGCAACCATGTAAGGGTTGAGTAGTTTATGTTAAATGAGAGATCTTTCACAGAAAAATACAATTAGATTTAAAGAAGGCCATTGTTAGATACTTTTAGATAGATATTTTTGTCTTTGAGTCCCAGCATTCTTGACTCGGTGATTGAGCCATGTGATGGGAAAGGCAGCAAATTTAGATAACGAGATTGTGTACTTTATTAAGCAGAACTTGTGTATTTTAATCACAATGACGTTGTGCAGTTATGTCTTTATGGAAAAGCTGTAATCTAATGTGTAATGGTATATGACAGAGCTGACTCTGTTTCTGTGTTTATCCGAATCATTAGAAATTAATATGGACAGAATTCAACCCAGTGATGGTACAATGTGTAACAATTAATATTATGGCTCATTTATTTAGTTAGCTAGTTAGTAAGGTGTGTTAATATTGACACAAATGAGTAGTTGACACATAATTGTGTAGTCCTGGGGTGTAGGCTAGTGATTTGGTCACCTCCGATAACAGTAATTATCTGATAACCTCTGATAACAATAATAATAATAGATTTGGATGAAGATAATATGAAAAATTTGCAAAGTCCGTTTTCACTGTTTATCCTTTTAACAAATTACTACAATCTTCCTGTTAACTAACACAATTAACACCTGTATGATCTCCTTTTCCTTTCTCAATATTCTTTCCCATTTTCTATCTTTCTCTCTTTCTTTCTTTCCTTCTTTCTTTCCCTTCTCTCCTCTCCTTATTCCTCTGATTCCATGAGATAAGAGATGAAACGGCGGACGTCATCACCCAGCTCTAGCACTGGAGGCTTTCCAAGGTCAGTGTGCTAGCTGCTGCAAAGAAACAATCTGTAACGCGATTCTGAGGGACCGCATCTTTCATTCAGTCATGGGAATGCACACACTGTGTCTAAAGCAAAAAAAAAAAAGCTTATAAAGCAATAATATTAGTGATACGGGAACATCTGCTAGTTCTGGTTAAGTTTTGAGCTACAAAGGGTTCTCATGTATAGCCGATTTTAAAATCCAGAATGGAGTCATGTTCTTGCAGTCATTCAGGTAAACGAAACCAATGAAAACTAGCTTGGTTTAGTCACAAGGCTTCCAATCTATATATTCCTGATTGCACATGTTTGATTTAATGCAAACCATTTGAGGTTTTCATATTTTTGATCTATTGACTTCTTCATAGAAAAACCTGTTATAATCCTTAAAACTGTTCAAAATGTTCACAAGATTAATAATGGGATCTGGTATACAGCTTGTTTGATTTTGCCGCTTTAAAAAAAATATATAAGATTGGGGCAGATTTATATTCAGTCATTTTCTCATTTTGACCATGAACAGATGTGAAATGAAGGACACAGTACTTGTCCCCAAACATAAGCCCATCTGTGATGCAGACTCTATATATTTCCTTTGGGATTGGCAAAGAAATATGAATGGATGCCATCTGATGTCTAGGAGTAGATTGTGCTTTTTTTGTTTTGAATTCAATTCAAAACCAGAGAACCCAGCAAAAAAGTTCTGGTTCGCGTCCAAATGGCAAAGATAGGGTTCAGAGTGGCCAGAGTGGACCTTTCCCACTCACTTAAAATGGTACAACCTGCAATCATACTCTGTGTACAAATCACTCTTATTATTTTGCCTTTACAGGATAATTAAGCAAAAATTGCTTGATGTATTTGGCAGGCAAATCAGTAGGTTACGTCTGAAACTTAATGTATATCTTCTAAGCTAAAAGTTGTCTTTAACTTTATAATACACTTCAATGAACCTCAAAGTTAACCGAATGACCGTAATGGTCAACCTTTAAATATTTTCACAAAATTTGTACAATTTAGCTTGCCTGGTCCTAAACATGTCAGATCTGATAATAGTGTTTGCTTAAAGGGTGAAACTTGCTGCTGTTGCTGACTCAGCCTGGTATATTTACTAGATAAACACTTGAGATGTGCCAGCTTTAAAGCAGAGCTATCGCAAGCCTGCAGGCATGTTTTTGTTGGTTTAAAGCCACGACTTTTGTTTTCCATTCTTGCCTATAAATGATTCTGTCTCCATCTCTGTCTAGCAATGGTCAGATCTAATACTGAGTATCAATATTGGCGCTAATTCTTTGTCTGAACCGTCTGAACGAAACTGATAAATTGAAGTAATGTATGCACCACCAGGCTTTTTTGTGCAACCATATCAGATCACTATACAGATACCATAATATTGGTATCACAGCAAAATGGAAAATAGGAATAGATGATTGCGATGGCAGATTCTGAACCACAGTTCAGAACCTAACAAGTGTTGTAAATAGGCAGTGTAATAGAAATACAGCAAATATTACCTAAATAAAGGACTATTGTGTTAGTACGATGGCATGTCATCCTGTGCAGGATGTGGGTATATTGAAGCAACTATTGGATTTCCTGTTAATAGATGATTGAGAAGGATTAGGGAGGAGTGAAGGTGATACTTGCTGAGGTAATTTCAATAACCGATGATGGATATTATGAAAAAGCGTGACATGACATGGCATGCAGAATCTTTTACACATAGATACAGCCTTGGGGAATTGGAAGAAAACCAATAAAATAAAGAGATCAACCCAGAATTAAAAGAGGACTCAATATTGTTCGACGGATTGAATTTAAGTGTTGCCACTTCTCCCATTCTGAATGCCTTTGTCAGGAAATCATCTATGGATGCACCCCTGCTGTAAGACGCTATGGACCATGTGTAGACATGTCAGGCAGTGCTGCAAATTGTCCCCACATCCTGTTCTTCACAGTCCTGTTTAGCTTTTCCTGTCACAGGGTCTGCTGTCAGCTTCCTTGTGGAAAACTGTAGGATCTCCAGTGTGAGCTTAATTAGGATCAGCCCCTGAACCTCCCCCTCAGTCTTCCTCATTAAGTTCAGGATATACAGGATGGGCTCAGCTGATCAGGAATAGGCAACTCTGGGCTGCTGAACATGACATTGTTTGGTGAGGCTGGGTTTCACAGTCTGTAATCTGTAAGAGGCAGCATCTGCTTATCAGGGCCATGTGTTGTGCCAAGGTCTGGGTGGTGTTAGGCCTCGGCCATTAGTTTAGTCAAACTGTTGTAATGCGCAGTCAGAACAGGCCTAAAGTGTCTGTGTTTTTGAAAAGGACTATTTTCTTTTGTTGTGCTATTTAACTGGAAAGATTTCGGTATTGCATTTGCCATTAAAGTATTTATGTAATTCCACTGAGGTAACAAAGAAAACAGATACAAAGCACTTTCTTTTTTCCTGTTTGACCCCCTTTTATCTCCAAACCCACATTTTTTGCTCTTGTAACAGCAAGTAAACAGAAAGTCCCAAAAAATAACGGCTTATTTTTCTTTGATTTTCAGCAATGATTGCGACATTATGGCTTCAGGATCTGCAGATGCCGCCGCAGTCCCCGAGTCATCAGATGCAACAGAGGAGTGCCCAGGTAATTTCCTTCGATGTGTTTTAAATCATACCTTGATCCAAAAATGTTAAGATTGATAAATGGAGGATTACCTTAAGTTGGCATTTAAGAATACATTCAAGTTACTTGCTCTCACCGACAGGAAGTCAAGTTGTTCAGAGACAAAGGCAGAGTTTTTTTGTTTTTTTTTCGTCTCCCACAAGAATAAGCTTTCTGCTGCTCCACACTTGACCCTTCCCTCTAGGGTAGTGTGGGAAGACGGAAGTCCCAGGCTACTCGCGTCAGATCCAAGGAATTGTGTGTGCAAGCATGGGTTAGGCATTTCCTAATAGACTGGGCAACTGTGAAGAGGCAAATAATCACAAGTCTAAAGCAGTGGAATTAAATTGACATCCAGATTAAGAGTCAGTGTCTGGGTGGTTTGATGGCAGGCCAGGCAAGTAATTGACTGTGCATGTTGCAGAATAGTTTAAAGTTGACAAATCATTTATCAGGGTCCCCCAGAAGCCCTAAAAGGAGTAGTTCATATGGAACCTTAATATGAAACAGATCACTTCACTTACAGTGAAGCTCTAGTTTGGTATAAGCGCCCGAAAGACTTTCTTACTCCTACTTCTTATTTTCCTAGCAGTAATGAAAAGTGTTTATCATATTGTCTGGAGTTAAAATCCCAGAAAGCCAAGTGAGTACAATTAGAGAGAAAGGGCCTCTCCACTGTAAGTAATAATGACATTAGTTAATCACCAGTGTCTGGAAGGTCATGGATACAGAAAAAGGCAAATAAAATATTAATTCAAGTGTGATACAGCATGAATGGCAATGTGAAACAATGGCTTCACCTTCCACAGGGTGTATCATCATAAAGGGGAGCTGGCCCATGAGTGGGATTTGGCAGGTGACCAAATTGGGAAAATTGTCTGAAATAATTTCAATGAAGAACTTTTTTGAATTCAAAAGCATACTCATAACATTTAAACATAATATAATGTATTAATGTCTGACAGGACTTCTGTAAAATAAAGAATATTAATGTTAATAATAATAATAATAATAATAATAATAATAATAATGTTATTGTTGGTGCATGCACACATTTACAACTCATCATCCAACTTAGACTAGGAGTCTATCTTCACAAATTCTGTCCTTATAAGGCAATATATAGTGTTTATTGTAGAAAAAGTAAATGATTGATCATTGAGGGAGGGAGAAGGATAGATAGAGCGCTCATTCTTTCTCTGTTGTTTACTGCTGTTAGACAGGCCACAGCTGGATGCTGCAGAGTCTGCCAACATGACTGCAGCATGTGATGTGTGTGTGTGTGTGTGTGTGTGTGTGTGTGTGTGTGTGTGTGTGTGTGTCTGAGAGAGAGAGAGAGAGAGAGAGAGAGAGAGAGAGAAAGACAGAGTCATAATTAACTCTATTGAGTCTACTGAGAACTTTATTGTGAAAATGCAGATGTAACAGTCAAATATTCTGAAATACAGTCAATGGAACACTCCAGTGTTTTTAGCCTTTTAACGTTTATTTACTCCATATTCCTTGAGTTACTATTTGGTATGTGTAATTACCACAGACATAAATTTCAAAACTTTCCTAGGATTTTAAAAAAGATCAGAAAAACATGTTTTTTGTTGTTGTAATGGACACCTAAGGGGAGTTTTACAGTTTATGCAAAACACACAATTCTAATCTAATTTTTCAGTTAAATATGTTTGTAAATTTCTTTTCAAAATTTGCATGCTTTGTCGTTTAATGAAACAATGCTTGTTTTTGAAGCAAGAAAGTAATGTATAAATTTTAATGTTTTCAATCTAGTTACTGTTAATCTAAGAAACTAAAGACTTCCCTGGTAGGGCGAATAGGTTGTCTGATGATCTTTTATACAAGGGAAATGTATCAGACTGATTGTTTGTATCATTTGCACATTTGCCAAAGTTATTGTGAAACCAAGCATTCCTATGAGATTAGTGAAGTCAGTTTATCTCACAGAAATGGGAATATGGGAAAGTCTTGACATTTCATTCATCCTTAGTAAACAGTTTATACTAGTTGAGGCTGCTATGGATCCAGAGAAACATCTATCCAGGGAACATTGAGTGGGAAGCCAGTCTATTAAATGGCTCCAAGTATTCGCACATAGTCACACTCATTCACACCTAGGGGCAATTTAACATAACCAGTTGAACTACCAGCATGTTCTCAAGAGTTGGGCAGAAACCGAATAACTTGGAGGAAATCCACATCAGTGAGAAGTGTGGAGCTGTTGCAAAACA
>JAAIIK010000052.1:3375479-3413897 GCA_014706435.1 Silurus glanis | reverse complement strand
TTTCATGTTATTAGGCGAAAATCATGTGTATAGGTGGCAGAGGAATACTAATAAAATTCTTGTAAGATTGAGTAGCTTAAAATCCTTAGATTTGTAGATGAGTTATGCCAACTGGTATGCAAGGTTTGCTCAGGTGACAGACAAAGGTTTAGTTGTGGTTTAGATACCAGGGCTGAGTGTATAATTAAATGTTAGTTGATGATTAGAGTCTTGGTTCAATATCTAGAATTTAATTATGGTTTCTGACACCAAGATCTGGGTGTTTCCCCACAATGTATATACAGTATGTATCAGGTACAGGACAGACCTGCCCACTAGTAAAGGTCCCCAATGTGTTCTATGATTGTTTACATTGTACTTAACGACTGTTTTCTATGAAGGAGACCAAAGATTTAAGAAGCTTTTGACATTCAAGGGCTTCAGAACCACAACCTTTGTTATGAATAACACATTGTTTTAGTTTAAGGGTAAAAATAACACAAGTCACTCGTTTACGTCAGACCTGAGATGGTATAAGAAACAATGCTCAAGACAAGCCATTAGTTCACATTTATTCAGATTAAGTGATAAATTGTAGATCCTACAGCATTTGAGTTTTTCAGCATTAAACTCCAGTGCCATGATTTTTGTATTACAGATACAAAGGAATTGCCACCAGTTACATCATGATTGTTTAAAATAATTATCTAACTACAGTGGGCAAAGCAGTCCATTTTTATCATGAGAAATGCACCATCAGTTATGAAAACATCCCCTGGGATTTTATTACCAGGTAAAAAGAAAAAACAAGGTTGTACAACCATGAGAATTTTATCTGAGGTCATCCAATCCACTAGTATTAGCACTAACATGAGCACTCTTTGTGCAAATATTAGCCAAATAATTTTTGACAAATGCTTAGACAAATACTTTAACCTCTGCATTACTGGCAAAAAAAAAGTAGATTAGCTTTGTAGGCAGCCTAGAGAGAATAAATCAAAGTTAATAAATAATAATAAATAAGTTTATTAATAATAATAAATTTGTTTATTAATTAGCGCTAAAATCCAAATACAGTGCACAATATTGTATGCAGTATTTACAAAAAGCATATACTTTTGTTTTATAGCTATGCAGAACCTATTTTTTTTTAAAGCAGCATGTGTGCAAAAACAGCCTTGATTTGACTTTCTCTATGGATTCCAATAGAATTTCACATTATTGACATTAAATGTTTGAAAAAACATGCTTTCTCAATCAAGAATGTGCACATTTCAGCATTTCTAAAACATGCCAACTCAAGTGGAATGTGCATTCCTACAAGGGTATTATCTAAATAATTTTTTTTATAAAAAACACTATCACAGCAGGAAAAAAGAAATCCAGGTTCCAGACATTCAAAAACTTTTTCGCAAAGAAGAAGAGGAAGGAGGCTGCTGGACCTGTGGCAGAGTGCGAAGTCCATTTGAAGTCCAGTCAGTCAGTTGAAGATGTCAACACTCCTGAGCTCGGTTCCATCCACACAGACAAAGAAAGCAACTCCAGGTAGGAGCAGGATTAATGAAAGGAAGAAGTATTTCATATAAATGGGTTACAAAAACTGAATTTTCTGTATGTTGGTGACAATAGAAAGGAATATAGATTGCCCCAAATATAATTATTCCTAATAAACTATGCATAATCGTTATTGCGTTTTATCTCAACCAGCTCAGTTACCTCCGGTGCAGTGGCGGAAGCCATTTTCCTTTTACAGAGAATGACATTAATTGTATCATTAGCCAGTCAGGTGTCAAATCCAAAAGTCCATAGATTTCGTGGAAATCTAAAGAAATCCATAGATTTTAAGTTACATTTATAACTTTGAGAGTATAAATACTGGTAGTCAGAATGGTGATCAGTATGGCGTGGCATACTGTAATTTCTTTAATAATTTAAAAAGTTACAGTGCATAATTTATCAAAACAGAGCAATTTACAGTATTGTACTGTATAATCTATACAGTATATAGGTATGTGGCAGTGGGCACGTTGTCGAATGTCGGTGCAGGCCCATGGACAAGCGCCGGTACGTGCGTGGAGGCGGAGCATACGCTGCTACATTTGTCTGCCGCGTGTAATGTAAAATGTCGCTATCGTCATCGGAAGATCAAAAAGTTTAACTGTATGTATGTGTGTATATACATATACATATATATTACAAACTATATACTGTTTAAATAAGTACTATATAATACTTAAATACTGAATCGCTGTAAATAGATTGTTTGAAAGTGTTTTGTCGCTAGTACACACTGCTATAACAAGATGCTATCCGGAAAATAAAGTCGCTGTCTGAGATTCTACCAGAAATGCATAAGCTGTATTTGTGCACAGAGTCTATTTCCAGCTTGTAGCAATATGCTACTGACATATAAATTGTAGCTGTTAGGATTCCTACTAATGACTCACACAATATAATAGCTTAGCCTAAAGTTAGCTAGCTTGTTTATAACTAAGGCAACTGGTTTAAATACTTAATGTTTTCTAATATGCTCTAGCAAACCTGACGAAATTGAATAATAATTGATATCCCCTGATATGAGCTTATTTTCACAGTAATCATAAAATAGTTTAAATGTTTGCTTGTCAGTGGCTTTTTTGCTATTATTTTATATCTTATAAGCTAGCCTAATGTGAGCTAGCTTGAATGTAGCCTGGGCTGCATTATACACTATTTAATTTAGCTCACATCTTATAAGTTGGTTTAAATATTTTATATATAAATATATAATAAATATATATAATAAATATATATATAAATATTATACATGCATTACATTAACTAGTTTGTTAGCAAACTGCTGTATGATATTTAGTAAAATAGCTACAGGTGGTGAGGTACCATTAGCTATGTAGCGAATGACTTAACTTACAGCATTCTTTGTTTATTTAGCATTGTAGCTTAGTTGAATCTTTCAAAATAAGAAGGTGGAAATTCATTTTCGTCCGGTTATAAACTGATTAGCATTATTCAAACCACAAAATCAAAATTGCTATATTTAGCAGAACTATAGCACACAATGTAGCATTTGGTGATTCAGTTTGCACATTTGGATTATCACAGTTGAAGCTAAAGCCTCCTGTAGTGTGTTATCTTCATAGCTTGCATAAGTAATGTGGTGTTGACTTTGCTCTCTCTCCAAAGATATTGCCTCTTTCGGCAACACCAGAAAATTCTTTAAAACCAATTAATCGGCTGCACATACCAAAACAGCAATTACATATTGATTAGATATCAGAGCAGAGATTGGCTCAGAGCTTCATATTTTCACTCCTCACTGGAATTGTAATCAGCTGAGCTGCTTTTGTCAAGACGCCCCAGTTTCATTTCTGTACCAAGTTCAAACTTGTTGCAGGAAATTCGCCAAGATGTCCCCTGGCATGATCAGCTCTATAATAAACACACTGTTTTTCTGCTTGTGAGAGGCAAAGTAGACGATTTTGAAATAGGAAGAATCCAACTGAGGCACTGTGGAGAAACACATCAGACACATTATAAACACAAAATAAACCATGCTCACTAAGGTACATAAACCTATAATCATCTGAGATATGTATAGTACAACAACTGCTAACTTATGCATAATGCAACCAAGTTTCTTTTTTATACACAATGTCAAATGTAGCATTTGTGATTACTACAGGACACAAAATTTCAACACTTCTATGCAGTAAGAAATGAACATAAACCAGTTTGCTAGAAATTCCATTACTAAAGAAGAAAGACTTTGAATGGCTGAAGCTAATAATAAAGCACAAAAAAGATCTAATAATATCTGAAGCTCATAAATCTAAAAAAAAAAAAAAAAAAAAAAACCAATAGTTAATATGAAATATTTTTGGGGCATAGGTGAAAAGGAGATGTTTATTTATGTAACATTTTTTGTAAGTAGTCTTTAAATAGGACTCCTCAGTGTTAAGCAGACTGCCAATCAATAATGCATAAACAATTTTTTCATTGTGGTATACAACGAATAAAAGTCTTTAGGATATGTTGTTATTGTGAAATAATCACCTTCTGGGTGATAACAGTAATGCCAGTTGGCACCTTGCCTTAAACAGCATGTCCAATGTGTTTTAATTCTTTTGCAATAAAGGCTTTAACTACAATTTGTTTCACAGAGCACTTTTGTGAATCCTTCACTTAAACGTTATTTGTAGGTTAGGCTTACAAACTATATAAATTAGGCTTTGGGGAATAATATGTTGGTTTAGTTTTTTGTGTGGGAAAGAAGGATGAACTTCAATTACACTGAATAGCAGCATAATAAATTCTGTGCGACAGGAGACATGGATATAATTTATGTAAGTGGAAAACACTTGCAATGTACTGCATTAAACTCATTTAAATGGTAGGTGTTGAAAAAGAGATTATAATAAAGCAGACACATTTTTCTCAGCATAACCTCCGTATGTCTTCCACCCCTAGTTATAATATCAACGTGGAAAGCAAGGCTTTGTCCCAGGACAGTGTCTTCACTTCTGATCCACCCTCTCCGGAGACAACAGAAGCTCTTCAATCCTCAAACGACAGCATTCATGGCAAAGTGAAATCCCTACAGGTATTATAGGAACCGTATATGTAATGTTCTAGGCATTTTGTATTTTATGTTGGTGTTTATTAGAGTCATTAGATAATTCTATTTGAAAATGTATAGAGTATAGTGCTTTTTCAAGGCACTGTAAATGTGACATTTGGTGAAGTTAGATAGCTACGAACAGAATTCTAATCATTACAATTTGTACAAATTCCAAGTTGCCCAAATGCCCTTAAACTTTATTTTTTATTACTTCTAATGGTGCCGGTTTCAGTTTTGTCATTGTTTTTCCAAACAGTAGAAAATTGCATTCCACCATGTCAAAGGTTTTCCCAGGACGCCACATGCACACTTTTTTTACTTGTATCAGTAGTGTTTTGTTATTTTGAACCAATCATTTCCTTCTTGTGTAAACTAATGGTTCAGTCTCCACAATGTCTGCTGACACTGTGATAAACTGTACTATTCTTACTGTGTTTAGGTTCGATTTGAAAGTTATGCCATAGTGGCACACTATTATCATTGAGCCATAATAAATATAAATGTTAAGAGTGGTTATGATGTTCAGCTAAAAATATTTATTCCATTACATGTGCAGCCTGCTTGAGTTTATTATCTATAAAGCCTATGTACTATGGGTAGCAGGTAAATGCAGGAATACAAGAACATGACAAACTATGCTCATTATATGTGAACATGATTTAGTTGCACATGAATTCATGAGATGCAGAGGCTTATGGGTGACATTGTCTTGAGACTGGAAATGCCAAATAAACCTCACATCTAAGAATATGATATCTTTATTATAAATAGGTTTAATATGAGGAAAGATAAAATGAGCAATGATCAAGTCAAATATTTCAGAATACTGTATGTTATTAGATATGCTACACACAATTCTCATAACATTTTCCACGTTTTTATGCTAACGTTTGCTGTGCAGATGCAGCTGAAGCAGGCAATCCGACTTGGCTCTCCTCCAGCTGTGATCTCTATGAAGAAACCTGAAGATGGAGGGACCGTTTCAGAGGACGACGGGTTGCCATGCAGTCCACCGGAGAACTCCCTAATCCACACCGTGCTCACAACTTCCTCTCAGAGGGTATGACTCACTTCTTCCTGCTTCCTGTTTCTTGTTTGACCTCCGAAATTCTGGAATTTTCATCAAGTGCTGGAAACAATTTAGTAGACATGGGATTTAAAAAAAAGATATATACAAGGGGGTCCAAAAAAACGTGAATAGTGGGAATGTGTTGAGCAAAATCTACAAAAACCGGATACAGAGGCTTAATAATCAAAAGAAGGTATCATGATAATAAATATAATTATTTGAAGTGTTTTTGTGCAATATTTTACAACATTATGTGATGTGCAAGATTAATATGATGCTATTAGTAGGATTTGTACTACTAAGCAGCCCTCTTAATCAGACATCAGTGAGCAACCCTGAGTCAGTTAGCCAGTTAGCACGATAGGATCAGACATTACAGGGCCCGACTGTGGAGACTCGAAACTTCCTGCTGAGTTGTCTAAATGGATTAATCCTGCTGTTTTTCCTCAGTCAGATTTAATTAATGCATTCTGTACATGTCTTGTCTCTCCATTTTTAGCCTCTCTGCACAGGACGCTTTGTCTTTGTCCTTTACAAAAACACAAAACGGGAGAGAGCTCTGTATTAGTCCAGAGTGGCACAGCACTACTGCTGCATGTATATTAGGCTTAAACTGGTCTATTTTTAACACAATCAGTGCTATTGTCCTTTTTCTTTTCTTTTTTTTTCGAGTCACCTATATGCGAACAAGCTTCCTTTTTAGAGTCAAGGTTACTTCCTCCTCCCACTGCAGAGAATTTCTGCTTTTTCTCCTGTGCATCTTCCATAGAGAAACAGCTTGATGGCAAGATGGTCAGCATAGTGTGCAATTTACAAGCATAAAAACTCCAAAATAGATAATTTTTACTCTGAGAATAGACTCGTTAGGACCAGTAACTTTTTGCTTTGATTTCGAATAATTGAGAAATATAGAAAACCATTAACTAAATATGTAATTTGTATTTAAAAGAAAAAGAAAGAAAGGGTGTGGTCATTTTTAAAGCCACTCAGAGAAATGTGAGTTAATCATGTGAAAACTACTTCCATGAGTATTCGTTAAAATGCTGTTATACAGTGCAGG
This sequence comes from Silurus glanis, assembly GCA_014706435.1. Lineage (NCBI taxonomy): Eukaryota > Metazoa > Chordata > Actinopteri > Siluriformes > Siluridae > Silurus > Silurus glanis. Next base: position 3,407,171 of record JAAIIK010000052.1, on the reverse strand, counting down.
TAAACACCGATAAAATTATTCAAAATTTGTCTTTATTTTTGCATACTTTGCTTGTGGGCGTGCTGTTCTAGAAAAATTATCAGCAACTGGGTGGCGTAATGTGGCTCAACTTGAAAGGAAGTGAACCGTTACAGGCCATATTTGGTTATATTTCTACCACAGCAAATACTTAAGTGTTATAATCCACTCATACCTCAATATAACATTTTCTATACGATTAAGATTTAATTTATTTCATTATAACCTATGTAATTGTATTTGCCTTATAGTAGCTATAAACACTCGACAGATTCTCTCTTTCTGTCCCTTCAGTTGATAAGACAAAACTGCAACTTACAGTACAGAGAAACCGTAAAGCCTTCCCTCCTGAAATCTTTCCTGTGTTGGAAGTAACAGCTTCACCGCTGATGCTGCAGATTTCTTTATCCCTGCTAATAAACATCTTACAGAAAACATTACTTTATCAATAAGTTCATGGGTTTCTTTATATGATTTATGTGAATGCGCTGCAATAGAAAATAAACCAACACCTTCTGACCGATCAAACTGAAAAATTCATCAGCACACTGGTATAAATCATTGTCGTTTTCTGATCGTTGTGTTTGGCATTTGCAGTGTAGCCACAAGCCACAATCTAATCCAAATATCCCATTTTTTCACTAAAAAATGTACGGCAGTTCTTAACAATGACACGAATACTGTATGTTGAGAAAACCATATTCAGGAGAACTGAAAACCAGCCAGCTCTGTAAAGAATTATCTGGCTGAAGGATTGACAAAAATACCTTCTAAAAGGAAAAATGTGATCAGTCTGTATTTAGTCTAAAAACTACTAAACGGAATTAATAATGGATATATTAATAGTCATCATATTTTCAGTCATCAGGTGTGGTCCAGATGAGTGGCTCCCTTAGCCTGGAGGGATCAGACAGCGATGATGACGAGGTAACAATCTCCACATGTTCACTGTAATGACAAAATAAATGTATTATGAATATGAAAACCTGGTTTGTTAGTGTAGATGTAAAAGAAGATTCATTCTGTGTGCTATAACATCTTGAGTGAATAGAATAGAATAGCCTTTATTTGTCACATATACATTACAGCACAGTGAAATTGTTCTTCGCATATCCCAGCTTGCTCGGAAGCTGGGGTCAGAGCGCAGGGCTGGCCATGATATGGCACCCCTGGAGCACAGAGGGTTAAGGGCCTTGCTCAAGGGCCCAAGAGTGGCAGATTTGGTGGTACCGGGGCTTAAACCCCCAACCTTCCGATCAGTAACCCAGCACCTTAACCACTGAGCTACCACTTCCAAAGTGGATTGACAACAGGCAGCTGTGTGGAAGCCAAAAAAATATTCACAAATGATAGTATCATAGGGTGAAGTATCATTTAGAGAAATAGGATTCATGGATTTCACAGATTAATAGATATTAAGCCTCATTCCACTGCACCATGTCTACTAACAATGCCACTTTTCATGTATACTGTACACTATACTTGTGTATAGTGTATACTGAATTTCAGGGGAGGTTAGGAATTTTTATTTTGGTCCAACACTAGTGTTTTTTATTATTATTAAATTTTTAGGGCATTTATATAAAGCCAGATGGGGAAAGTAATGCACTATAACATAAACACATTCTACAGGGTTTCTGTAGGGTCTAAAAAAAGTAAAAGAAAAAAAAAAGTCTTATATTCACCGTTGAATGGTCTTAACATTCTAACGTCCATGTAATGCTACCTCTAATGCTCATTGAATTGCAGCACTTTAGAATGTTTTTGTTTGTTAGTTTCCGTAGTGGTGTAGTTCTTTCCTTTGCTAGTCCAAATATAATTCGCTGTATTACTACGATTTTTCAGCTATGGGAAAGTGCACATTTAGCAAAACTATATAGGTCTTAAATTTCATTCTTAATGGTCTTTAAAAGATCTTAAAAAGACTTAAATTTGACTTTGTGAAACCTTTGGAAACACTGCTCTAACGACAAAGTACAGGAACGTCCTCGTACTGTCAATCAGCCAACTACACTCTATTTAGTCAGTGCGGCTGCCTTGTGTACACAAAGCATGCTCAGAGACACAGTAACTGACTGCGAAGTAGAATCCAACAGTCTAAACCTTGTTGTTTTGTGGATAATGGCTGTAGCTCAATGTGGGAAATCACAAGGCAGTAAAATGTGGTGATGTACAGGAGGGGAAAGTCAAGCATTATAAATGGATCAGATAAAGAGGAGCGGTTTAAAGCAGCTGCAGATGGTTTATGTATCTGGGTTTTGTGTTTGGCTTAGCTTCCATTGATATTGGAATCACTTTAAATGTTATATTATATCTGTGGTACCAGTCACGGTCATTGTTTTATTAGATGTGTGATCTTCGGTTGAGAGGTCTGTCAATATTGACAGGCTGCAAACTTTGAGAGAGAAAAATAGAGAAGATGGTGAGAGAAAGATAGCTACAACATTTGAAAAGAAAATTGATAACACCACATTAAAGGTTTAAAAAGCATGACGTCATGGATTATAATTAGAAAGTTTAATTGTTGGTAAATTGCTGTGGCATAAAAGCAATAAAAACTTACTTACTGACATACTGTTGTATTGAAATAATCAATTTCTGGGTTAAAACACATTTTTTTAACTTATTGTATATACTGTAAGGCATAAAGCCAAACCACAGCTATATCTGACTCAGTAAGAAATTGCTTCATACTTTCATTCATTTCATCTATTTTAGTGACCTGGTGTGTCTTCAGTGTCCACTGCCACCGTTAACCAGGCTATGATCTAACTGTAATTCTTGATCTGACTGTAATGATGGGCCATTCTGTGCCTCGGGTCATTTCTGTAGTATTCATCATCTGTTGCTTCACTCCAGAGGTTCTCATCAAAGTTGCAGTGCGGTCTAAACTCGCATTCCGGTGGCTCGGCTTGCAGTCTTTCTGTCTGATAGAAATGGGTTATTATAGTATCCCAAGGCTGCCAGGCAGAACCCAGGCACAGCACAAACATACATTTCTCTTCTAGCCTGCAGCCGCATGGCACTCGTGATCTCTGTACGCAAAAAGAATAACGCTGAATTATTTTATTTTTGCTTTCCCTTAGGACTTCCTTGCTTCTAAAAATGAATGTTAACACCTTTTAAGGTCTGCACAGTCTTTTGACCTTTGTTGAACCACTTTGTGGATTTTTTTACGGTCGATTTTTAAAGTAAGGGTTTGTTTGGAAATGAAAAGAAGGATAGGATTGTTCAATGGTTATTTATTTTCCAGTTTTGTTGTGAATTTGAATATAATTCATAATATAAAAGGGGCACAATGTTTATCACATCTATTTACTAGATTCATTTATCTAGCTGTTTAGATTAGGGTTAAGGTCCTTGCTCGACGACCCAACAGTGGCAGTTTAGTTGTACTCACAAACTTCCAAAAGAGTAATCCAAACTCTCTAACTACTAAGCCATGAACTTCACAGTGATCTTGGCTTTTATTAATGCATTAACGGATCCTCAGTCGCATTTTATCATGTATGCCTGTCATTTTTGTGCATACTTTATATTGCACAATTGCTATGCGCAGTGGTGCCCTGTCCTTCAGTGGAAAGAGACCCATGTAGGACTACCAGAAGCATGGTCATGTCTGTGGGTTTAAGTTTTCACTGCAATTGCATCTTTGTAAAGGAGGGATGTCCAAGTGAGTTAATTTAGTCATTCAGAGATGAAGACTTTGAGACTTTTAATTGTATCGTACAGGTTTGGTGTCATACTATACTCACCATCCTCATAGAGATAGAGTACCACCCACTTCATATTTCTCTTTTCCTTCTTATAAAAGTTTCTGATAGCCCACCTTATTACTGGAGTACTGTAGACTGGAGATGGCAGAGATGAAACCACAGAGACGATGAGTGTGTAGCTATTTGTCTTGTGTTTCTGGTAAACTGACCACTGAGTGCCAATCATGTTTAAAACATTTTTTAAAGAAATATTATTGTGACCTGTATGGAATACTTTACCCATTTGTAGGATCTTTTACCTGCAAAAATATGAGAACAGTCGCATGCCTCTAGTAAAACACTATCTATGTATTTAGTTGTTTAAAAATGCTTGCTGGGTGTGGTCTTATACCACCACCGCACTAGTAATGTATTAAAAAGGTTTTTATGGGGTAAAAAAAACCAACACCTTATCAGGTTTCTAGTCACTGGTGAGGATAAAAATGCTGCCCTTCACCCTTGTCCCCACTGTTGATCCAATTGGAAAGACCTTTTCTGTTTTTTTTTTTTTCTTTTGTTTTCAATAAAGGAAATACCTTAAGACACCAGTCAGAGTTGACTAAGCTAAAAGGAAAAAGACAAGTTACAGCTAGGGTTACAGACTATTTAGTACATTTAGATCCTTCAAACAATAAAGGACTTGAAACATATTGCTAATCTGAGTTTTTGGTGGTTAATGCAGAAAGGAAATTCATGAATGTTTTCTTAACAATAAGGCAAGTGAATAGCCAATAATTGAACTACTGGATGTGTTTTAATGTTTCTGGGAACAAGCTAATTAATGAACAACAATGTTAAGTAAAGAACCTGGATCCAGATTGTTCCTTTTTGTTGTCTTTATACGTAGATGTCTGGAGCTTCATCGAGACCAAGTACCCCACAGACATCCATTCCTGTGGACTTTAGTGAGCCAGCCAGCTCCCTTTCCTGCCTGGACAGTTCTGCTGCCCACCATCGCATTGCTGTCAAATCCAGGGCCTGTGCTAAAAGGAAGCCTGCCAGCGTGAGAAATCCCTAACACTTACTCACTTTTCTGGGAGCTAAAAGTCATACAGAGGGCTGTTTTTTATGGTTTTACACCCACCTCAGTTTGTAGAGTTTCTGGAAAGTATTTTTGGATGGTGTCCAAACCCACCACAGAGATTTGTATTTACATATTTGAGCCAAGTCGTTTGGATGATGATTTAGGTGTACAGAAGTAGATATTTTAAACATCATGTGACAGCCTTTACTGGGAGATTTTAAATAAGCAACCACTTTGATTGTATTTAAAAGGAGATATTACAAGCCAAAAGAAGGGACCTGAGAGAAAGAGTACTACTTAGAGATACAGAGGACAACTGGAGAGCTGCAGGAACAAGCATAGTGGAGAAGGAAAATAAAGGTACTCTACATCCATTTCTGTGCTTAAACATTGAAAACAGGATATGAATTTATATTTTAATAAATATATTTTTAAATATTTCTACACACTCGAGGAACTGAACTAACAAGACACCGTATTTCTGTAATAAAAAATTGTTTAAAAGATGAAGAGGAGCTTAATGAAGACCAAGAGGACTCTCTAATGAGCTCATCAGGATGGCCACAGAATGAGGAGGAGCTGCCAGCATCTTCCCAAAGTCAAAGATCATCTTCAACAATGTCCGTTTCTTCCGAGGCGTCGGAGGATGACGAATGTGTTCCTGACAAAGATCACGTCGCCATCTCTGGGATCCTAGAATGCCCCTGGGAAAACCCAATAACACTGGAGCTCCAGACTGATGACTTCCTGCTGGAAGAAGGCTGTGAGGTTGTCTCTGAGAACCAGGGTTCTCTGCTGGAGGAAGTGCTGAGTTCTCTGAAGGGCCCCCTTGTGTCAGGCTTGGTGCTGGATTCCGAAGCTACCGTTGAACAGATGGAGGTTGGAATTTAATATTTGAGGGCAATAACCTCTTTGTGTAGTTTAAAAATAAGTCTTGGTAATTCCTAAGCAAAATATCAGACTGTGTACTCTTAAGATAACAATGTTTAAATTGTGTCACGTTCTATCTCAGGTTGAAGACATAGCTGGGGAAGATGAGCCGGATGAACCGGATGTACCCAGTGCAACAGAACAGCCTTACTTCACAGATCTCTCCTCAGTCCTAGACGCCCAATTACCTGTTGAAAACACTCTTTCTGAATCAGTCACACTTCTACAGGAAGTAGAGAGTGTTTTAAAGGAAGAAAAATTGCCAGAAGGACAAGAAACTTCAGAGGAAGTCGGATTTGAAGAAGATCTGCAAGTTCATGAGGACAGTATTGAGAAGTATGAGATTGATGAAGACCAGGATGTCATAAAGGAGAAAGTAGCTGAACACGGTGAGAAAATTGACTTTGCTGGAGAGCAAGTAGTCATGGAACAAGAAGATGAGAACATGAAACTGGAGGAAAATATGGATGAGGAAGAGATGCAAGAGAGTGAGGAGGAAGCAGAAAAGGAAGCTAATCAAGAGGATGAGATGCTGGTTGAAGACATCAAAGATGGTGATGAACTGCATGAAGAAGAAGAAAACGAAAAGGAGTGTGAGATCATAGATCAGACATGTCCCATAGAAGATATGGAACCAGAGATCAAATTGGACACGAGCATAAAAATTGAACGTTCCCATGAGACCGGCCAGTCAGTCACAGGCAGTTCTCTTGTGCCAACAGAGGTTGTGAATCAGCCTGAAGATCTTTTAGTGCAGGAATTTACTGAGCAACCTTCCTTTGTGGTGATGACCTGTCTTGAGCTCAGTGTTCCCAAGAAAACCTCAAACCAGGATGTTCCTGAAATTCTACAGGAGGACGCCAGGGAGCCTCATGGTGTTATGGAAGAATGTGAAGATCAGCACACAGAAAGTCTGCAGATTGAAGATGAACATTCAGAGGAGGTCCATCAAGAGGAGGTGCTCTCTGTGAGTCACCAGTCAAGCTCAGCTGAAAGCAAGGCTGCCAAAGAGTTTGTTCATGAGGTCACACTCTCTGTAACAGATGACTCTGATGAACCTGTATTTAACAAGTGGCCAAGCAGGGATCAATCTTCTGATTCCATAAGAGCTGAGCCATCTGCCAACCAAGAGGAGACTCAGAGTCTGTCATCATCCATGCTCCAGAAAGAGATATGCACAGCTGATGAGGACACAACCCCAGAGAACCCCTTTGGAGTACGGCTGAGAAAGACACCAGTTCTGCACCGCTACGCTTCCGAGGGAGAAAGTCAAACTCCTAGCACAGAACCCATGGACACACCGAAGTCGCCATTCCTGGATCAGCTTTCAAGGAAGCCTGCTTTCCCCAAGAAGCCTGATCAGGTGACTGAAGGAGTTGTAAAGCCCAAAAGAACCTCAGGTACCACCTAGCTATCAAGAATGAATATATATCTCATGAAATGTTCCTCATGGAACATGTCATTTAATTAACCCCATTATCCGAAATGTTTTATTATGATTGTGCTGGCTTTGTAATCACATAGCATTTATCAGAATCGTGCTGTGATATTTACAGATCTGCCTGGTAAAGCGTCAGTTGAAAGCTCAGACCCTCCAAGCTGGATCTCGTTGGCCAGGCAGAAGCAAAAAGTCTTCAAAGAAAACTCTCTGGATGAATCACCTGACAGCAAGGTGAGCTTGATCCTTAATCATTAGCTTTGCCAAAACTAGGATTGCAAGTTTCCTTGTTTAGGATGCACATTATCTTGACCCAGACAACTTACTGTTCAGCGTATTGTGTAAATGATAATAGATTGTAGAAGGCTGCATTGGGACGCAAATCTCACGGGAGTGGACGGTCAAGCAAATATAGCGCGAGTCCCGCCATCACGCTGATCTCGCAAGTTGTAATGTTTAGTTTGAAGGTTGTTTACAAGTATTAGAAAAAAAAAATCACAATGTGTTTGTCATGTATTCGCTTTACTTTATCATTGCTTTATTATCAGTTTAATGGTTTGTGTCTGTTATTATTCTGTAAGCTAATAGTTGCCCTAACATTTGTGTAAATTCTTTCACACAATCTTTATAAGCTGGGAGAGAATGTTTGCGGGAGTGGACACAAAAATCGCAACCCTTTGCGGGATCGGGCGGTAATGGTCAGAAATTCAGCAGGAGCTGGTGGGATTGAGAAAACAGTCCTGCGCAGGGCTCTAAAATAAATTGTACTTTGGTGATGGTGATCATGATGTATGTTTGCATCAGACCTGCCCCCCAAAATGGGAGAGTTAAATTCTCCAGATGTAAAAAAAAAAAAGTGTGCAGGACAACATCACTTGCATGAAGTATAACCCTGCCTGGCCTTGCAACTAACAATAATGTTTTTCCTCTGTCACTGATTTATTGCATGCAGTGGAGCAGTCTTTACAAATTCTGAAAAATATAAAAATTACTGTTCATACCTCTGACATATAACTTAACCCAAGGTTAAGACGTTGGACTTCTGATCATGAGCTGGAGCCTTGAGCAAGGCCTTAACTTTCAACTGCTCATTTATATAAATAAGATAATAACATGCTTTCTTCAATGAAACCAGGCTGTATGACCGAATACAACTTTTTTTTTTGTTTCGAACTTTCCTTAAGACAGCAATCCCAGGGAGTCATTTTTTCCATGTTGTAAGCAGGGAACTATGCAGTGCACTTAGATCTTTACATATAAAAAAAGACAGATGACATTATTAGGTTTGGTTATTTTGTGTGTATGTCTGATAAAATTGTTTACCCACATTGTTTTCTGTCTAGGAAACATCCATTATGTCAACATGTCTCGTGTGTTTTGTTCAAGGTTTGTTTTATTTTTCTAGGAGGAATTTAATAAGAATGGTTCATTGGAGGATCTGTCAGTTCCGGTTACTAAGGATCAGCTAAAACCTGTTGCTTCTCCAGTTAAAGGTAATAATATTGTTGTTCGGAATGTTGTTTAAACCTTATACGCAAATGCTTGCAGGAATTCACGCTTATTCAATTCGGACCTAAAAGTGCGCCACAAAAGCGACAGCTGCAGAAACCTTTGATTTAGTTTAGGGACTGCTTTGAGGACAACCTGGAGGATGAACTGTGTAACTACAGTGACATTATGCATTTACTGACCTCTAGTGGACAAATTTCCACAATACAATCTTTACAACCCTGTATGAAATGTTGCACTTGCAGTAGTGTGTATATTACAAATCATTTTTTAATTATTATTATTTCTTTATGTATTTTTGTAAATAGTGTCATGTTCTTTGGAGATATCTAAGCCAGCACTACTGGAAAAGGAAAAGAGGACCATCAGCCACCCAGTTCCAGCCCCTCTAACCCAGGACGAGCCTCCATGGCTGGCTTTGGCCAAGAAAAAAGCTAAAGCCTGGAGTGAAATGCCACAGATTGTGCAGTAAAGACCAAGAAAACATTAGAGCTCCTTTTCAGTACATTTTGCGCACGCACACACACACACACACACACACACACACACACACACACACACACACACACACACACACACAGTTTCCTTACAGTACCTGAGGTCTCCATCTTTCAAATGTTTTTTTTTTTTTTGTTGTTGTTTTTTTTGCACACAAAAACACAGATCTACACATTGATATAAGCAATATCATCAGAATTTGTTTTCACATTTTAACATCCATATGCCCTAACAGCAAAAATAAAAACACCAGTTTTAATTGTTAATACATATAAAGTGGTCTTAAATTAAACATTCTTCTGGAGTTTCATCTGCATTTTGTAATTGATCAATAATACATCATGTATAAATATCTTTACCTTTGCTCACTTGATCTTAAAGTAAGTGTCTATGCGAAAAAAGACATCTTTGTATTTATTTATCTTATCCATTTAATGTTTTATGCAGTGTTGTTCTATTTTTGTATTACCTTTACAGTTGTGTGTCTTGTACATAAACATTTACAGAAAGCAAAAGGTCCAGTTTGCTTCATTTAATCCAGTCTAAAAGAAATACTATCTGTACATGGACTTGGAATTTTTATTTATTTTCTTATCATTTTTTTACTTTCACCCAAAAGAATTGATAAAATATTGCAACCCCTTTAAAAACTGTATAGATATTGATATATGATATGTTTTAGTGTCCATAGTTCTTCAGCTCTGAGTTCTGGCAGTGATACAACTCTAGTTTTGTTTATTTAAAATAAATGATTGATCATATATATATATATATATATATATAATGTATATGTATGTATATGTGTGTGTTAAATACACTGTGATTATAAAGGCATGGAGGAACCATAATTAACCATAATACATCACTCCAGTACATGCTGTTAATGAAAAAATAATCATTAGCATGGTGGTGTTTATTGGAGTTGAAGCCAGTTGCTCTTGAGAAACATCCTGAAAACGGGTTCATTCTTAATTATTACTCTTCTTGAAGCAGGTTTAAAAATATAAATAAAGAAGATTTATCCCTGACTGTTACAGTGATGGAGCTGGAGACTCTTTCTAAAAGAAACCATTCCTGTGTAGGTTCTTGCTATCGAAATTATTATCTTAAGTGGATTAATAGAAACCTGAGCTTGTCTTGCACCCAAAATACTCCATCACTGTAACAGTCAGGGATAAATCTTATTTATTTATATTTTTATATTTTTGGACACAGGAAAGTCTTTGGGACAGTTTTATAGGATTCTTAGTAACAAGTTACATTCTTGTACTATTAATACCAAGTGAGAGAAAACCAGTCTGGTGAGGGATCAACAGTTTAAACCTGCTTCAAGAAGAGTAATAATTAAGAATGAACCCGTTTTCAGGGTGTTTCTCAAGAGTAACTGGCTTCAACGCCAATTAACACCACCATGCTAATGATTATTTTCGATTAACAGCATGTACTGAAATGATGTATTGTGGTTTATTATGGTTCCTCCATGCCTTTATAATCACAGTGTATTTTACAGTGTCACAGTTTGTGTTCAATATACATGAGCTTTCTACACCACTTCCTGTGGATAGAGTCCATTTTAGCCACTTGTCTATGCAAACCTCAATGATTTTTGTGTCTGTAGAGTATTTGAATGACTTGTCAGTTGGAAAAAATAAAATAATAATAATTGTATATGTAAATTGATTCTATTTTAGAAAGTAACCCCAGACAGCTATTTATTGTAGTATGTAATCTTTAAGGCCTATTGTTTTTTTTATTATTATTATTATCCTCTTCCTCCTGCTTTCTTCCATCTCTCTGCATTGTCTCTAATCACATCCATTTAGTCGCTCATCATTTTGTTTCACCGTTTTTCTCCATTATGGCTACTCTGCCCTCCAGACTCGTCAGTCGAACATCCAAACTGGTCAGATCTGTCCCACTGTTTCTCCCAGTGGCTACGCTCCACACAGCAGTGAGCAGTACCAGCAGGAACAAACGTGTAATCGTGGCATCAGCAGAGGCTTTGGGATCACTGATGATCCGACTAAAGATCCACACAACCACAAAGAACTTCAGCATCCAGAATCCACGCCTTAACAACACTACCGATAATCTCAACACGACGCACAGCAGCCAGTAAATAATCAATGCCAGTAACATCCACTTCGCTGCAAAGGCCATGCCCTCAGGGGTGAAGTGAGGGACGGATACAGCATCTAGTAAATGAAAAAATGTAAAAATGAACGGAATGCATGAGTACATATACATTATAAAATTCTAAGAATTTTAATTATACAAAAGTTTGAAGGATCCACAATGTTAGAACTCAAGCCACATCTAATGTGCTCATCTCAGGCCCATCTTCAGATTAAGGATGCGTGGATCCTTTAGCATTGGCTGGTTTAACTTTAATTTAAGCTTATGAATGCTTACACTAGGCCTCAAACGGGATATAGAATGAATTAAATTATTAGTTAAATGTTTTCTATTAGTGTTTACGCAATAAATTCGGTATTCTCCTACTTAATAATCCTACTTATGTTCCTGAGTGTGTACAATTGTCAATAGCAAATGATAAACAAAAATGTTCAAAATGTCTTATGGATTAGTTGCACTTAGCCAGAATTCCTAACAATCACACACACACACACACACACACACACACACACACACACACACACACACACACACACACACACATAGGTCCATAGTTTCTTTTGTCAAACATACTTTCACACAAGCATGAACTTTGAACCTTACTGGGTGTGTATACTAAGACTATACACATTTATTTGGGAAACAAGAAAACTCTTGCCATTTAGCTGTAATATACTGTACATAATTCTAAACTGCTTCTTTCTACACAACACATCTTTGTCCTTATCTTTAACCCTATATTTATATCTTTACCAAGCAAACCCACTCACCGCCTACTCCAGTGGCACGCAGGACCTCAGCCACGTACACAGCAATGACGTTGAGGCCCCCGGCTGCTCCTTCTGCTACAAACTGCAACGCCATGTCCAAAAACTACCAGGAAGAAAGAGTAATAGTGTGTGTGTGAGAGGTGAATGAGATGGTCTTTATCCACCCACAGATAACAGATAAACAGAATCAGAGCTGGAGCGCATCAGCGATCATTAACCAGACACCGATTTCCACATAATAAGAATTCATGATCAAAGCTTTAGGGATTGGAATGTGTTGTGTCAAATATCAAGACCTAACACAAAAATATTGATTTACCAGGACATCTTCAATTCGTCAGGTTTGGATTGAAACTATAAAGCTAATGAAGCTAATAACTAATAGAAGACACTGTTACCTAAGTGATGTATGGTATCGTGAATAAATGAATGAGCAAATGAGATTATGTAGTGTAACAATATCACCGAAAGCAGTCATTTTGGAGGCAGTAGCTCAGTGGTTGAAGCTCTGAGTTAGTGTCGGGGTTCAAGCCCAGGTACTTCCAAGCAGCCATTTTTGGGGCCCCTGAGAAAGGCTTTTAATCCTCAGTGCTCACAGGGCACTGTATCATGGCTGACTCCAGATTTTGGTTACTTCTTTTACCTGTTAGTTAAACTGGCCTCACAGCTCCAGAAAAAGTCTAATTAAAGAAATCTAAATATATATTTCTTTGACATTTTTTCAAATACATCATAAAAGACTAATCCTTCTGATGCTCTAAAAACATTCCTCTACCTTATTTATCAATCACAGCACTGACGTTGATATATTTTATGGCGTGTGTAGTGCTTGTATGAATCTATGAACATATGAGTGGTACACACCTCATTCTTACTGCAGTATTCAATCTACAGCAAATAGTGACTGTGACTAAACACCTACAAAAAACAAGTGTCTTGTAAAAAGGCAAGTGTCAATACACGGTGGTAAGAAATTCCACCGATGCTGCTGTACCAGAACAGACAATGTAGGTAAACCTGATGAACTGGCAACACACACTTATACTTACTACACTTACACACTTACTCTAGCATTCGATTAAGGTTAGAGGCATTAAATGAGCTGCCTGAAGAAGATACTTGCGTACAGTGATGGCTGCACACAGTTTAACCACAAGCATGCACTTGACACTACACACACACTCACAAATATACTACTGTTCCCGCTACAAGGTCAGCTGCTTGCATACTAAACAGTTTCTAACACGTTATAAGCTTGCAGGCACACACATATACAGCCTAGAATAACACAAGAAGATTGAATGCTGTGTTTGAGTATACATTTAAAAATGATAATCTAATAAATATTTTTCACTCGTGTGTAGTTTTCCTGAAGAGTTTCCTTTTTGCATTTAAACCTGTGTGAAGGACAGCGGGTGTGGTGCAAAAGGACTGGAGATCTTAATCCAAAACAATGTGCAATACATTTAGAACCAGTATTACACTTCTGAGCAAAAAAAAAAAAAAAAAATGTGAAGTTTTGAATTATAATTGGGAATTAATAATTGGGCAGGACATCAACGCTCTTCTCTGCTCCTGCACCGAGGAATGAACTTCTCCTAGATGTCTGAACAGCTGAGTCACTGGCTATGTTCAAATGATGGGGTGAAGATTTATCTCTTCCTGAAGCACTTAAACTAGCATTTTCCCCCTGTTTGTTTGGTCTTTGTGCTATTCTTTAAAGCATGTTATAATTCCTCTAAACAGAATTTTGGTTGATGGTATCTTTTAGTTTGTAATCAAGCAAACCAGTGTTGATTTATTCATTGATAGAGACTCAAACTACGTTTGTATGTCGCTCTGGATAAGGGCGTTTGCTAAATACCGTAAATGTAAATGTAGGAAATGAAACCAAGAATGAAACAAACAGATCGCGTAAATTATTATGGAATCGTGATTTTCTTGTGAGTAAACTTGAGCAAACATCTTTTGAGAACAAGTCCAATTCAATGATTTGCTTCAATATAGTTGATGAGGAGTTGAAAAATGTTGTGAACCTATGCATGTTGTGAATCCATGCAGTTTTACAACTACTATTTTTCCTCATTATCATGCTTCCACTTTTCAAATTAAAGAGAATTTCCCATTTTTCATAGGTTTTCCCCAAACAATTCACTGCAGCAAAAATAAACCAACAAATAGTGTCACGGAGAGTCTCAGGAATGCATTTGTTTCATTCTCCATGTATGCCTTTTGCTAGCAACCAGCTAGCCAGCTAACTGATGACTGAAGTATATTTCCCTTCTCAAAGTCACTGAACTGTATAGACTTTGTAAGGCCATGTTCACACCTTGAATTAACATCTTTTTCCATTGATCTGATCACAAGCAAGCAGCCGAAACATGTAGCCGATTACACTGGTCTTTTAGAATGAGTCTCTAGCTACCACTTTTCTCTGTAGGTGGAAAGCCATACACATTTCTTATATGCATTTTATGTATTTTATGTATCTGTACAGGCTGTTCATAGGAACAGATGATCAGATGTTGCTGTTACAGCAATGCCTTTGTTTATTAATGGTGAAACTCTGTACTATTCAGCATGACGTCTAGTCATGCATGATGTCCAGTCACACTTCCTACAGTAGTCATATGCATCCCAAACAAACAAGGTAGTCTAAGCACTCATGATGATCAGATCTCACAGGATGAGAATGGGCCCCTATAGATATAACAAGATACAAGTCAGTACATATGTCCAATCTAAATCTAACTTGATTTACTATAGAAAAAAACTATTATGAAAAACATTGCTCTGCATGGACACGTTCTATGCATAGATATTATTATATTTTGGAACACCCTTTATAACTTACACATTTAAATTAATTGAGACAAATACAAATACGTTGTATTGCAGTACAACACTGTTCTTAATTGCCCCGAAGAGTGAATGTGCACAATGTGGGTATGAATACACGCCTCATAATCGAAGTTTATTCCTCTGGTGTTCCTGTGATCGGCTCCAGATCAAAACCTGTAAGCCGAATAAAGCTCTTTTTGAAGATGAATAAGGGAATAAATGAACAAATAAATAAGTGACTGTGATTATGTAGCATAACAATATTATCGAAAGCAAAGTGTAGGAAATTTTGTATGTAAATGATTTCGGTTAACATATACTTAAGTAATAAAAAAAAATCTTGCTATTCATAAACATTTTTGAAACAACATTAATATATCGATTGAGCCAAAATCAAATATTACAGTACAAGAAGATATGATGTGTGTATTTTTAACTGTTCATGCAGTGAGCAGCCATGTTAATTTGAGATCAGTTGGTAAACTCAGGCTGGGAGGAGGGGGACACAATCTGTTATATTGAATAGATAGTCTGAATTAAAGGAGCATTTTTCCCCCTAGTTTGTGCATGGGATACACTGTTTAGTCAAATGCAGCAACCTCTCCATATGTTGTGATAGGACAGAGTTAGGGAATGGGAATTTCCAAGACAACAAACTGGGGGGATAAAAAAAAAAAAAAAAAAGAAAAAAAGGATTGGGTACATGAAATCATAAGTAAAAACATTTTTACAAATTGGTGTAGTCTTACAGTCAAAATATGCTTATAAAAAACATACTTGTTTATTTAAACATAACAAGGTTTACTTGCTTACTGTCAAACACTGCTGGGTTGTGTGGGTTCCAACAACCGAGTCCACATGTATACGCAGACTCTCCGCCACAACCGTTGGTCTGTAGTCATGTCTGAATATGTCCTCGAATGGCATCTTTTCCCCTTCACACTTCACTGTAAGTGCTGAGAGCACAAGAAGCGCCACACCGAGCCACTTCCTCCAGACAACACTCTCACTGTGACTGCCACACAAAATCATCTTTAAACAGAGTTATGTGGGAATACAAGCAAGCAATAAAAGCAACTAAAACTCGACTTTCGGACTATCAAGCCCAGGCAACTTCATCTGAGCACAAACTCGACTGTCAGAGCTTCATGAGTCATAAATCAGCACTTCCAAAATAAATCCAGATGAAGTGTGACAGTCTATTTCAGTGCTACAGATTTCATGTCACAGCACGTTCAGGTTTCACTGGGGGAAAAATCCCAACAAGAAATTTTATCATAGTCCAGTGCATCCATGGAGGCCAGTTGGCATTGCAACTAATACTTTTTTTTATTGGCCAAAAGTGTTTGGCTGTGACAAAACTATTTATTAGCAATATTAACTACTAAAAAATGTGTTCTCTTAATTTTAACTTTTAAATTAAAAAAAATAATAAATCACAGCAAATGAAAAGGCAATAAATCACAAAGTTGTTATATACTTCCAAAACGAAAAACTTTGTGGATGGTTCCTAGCTGCACTTGGATTATGGCAAGTGTACATGTAATGCAAGTGAAACCCGTTTATCTACTAGTGGGAGGGAGAGTGGAAGAAATAAGGGCAGAAAGAAAAACACAAATTTTCACTGTGGCGTTCTTAAATTCTGTTGTGTTGTGACAATAATACACATTGCCCATTTATAATCTCGATATTCTCATTTACACACACCTACAAAGTCCCTAAAACAGAAGAGCATTGTATAGCACAATCCCCAGAAGCTATTTGTGTGTGCGCATGTGCTACACTAAAGCTGATGCCACTAATACAAAAAAATACAACTCTCAAATAAACACCAATTAGATATGATTGATTTTATATAATAGTTATTTGTTTGTTTATTTTTCTTTTAATGCCATGCTAGCATCCGGGGTTATTTTCATGGCTGGATCAGTGTAGGATTTGCCCAGACAATATTCACTAGATATATAGACTCCTTCATTCGAATACTATTTCCTTTGGTGATACATTTAAGAAAATCACTACATAATTCTGACCATGTGCATTACCACATCCGCAATTTCCTCATGAACACCAAGTTAGAACAAAGAGCAAATGTATAATTCTGCATGAAACTGGGCAAATCCGCCACAAAGATGTTTCACATGACGTTTGACACGGAGATGCTGCAATGAGCCGTTCCAGGGGTTTTGAGTGGCATGTGCGCTTCAAGAACATCACTGGGAGACGACGAGAGATCAGGAAGATCTTCAACGAGCTTAACCCCTAAAAATATTAGTCAAAACCTTCAGGCAACATATGCATGATGATCATCAGAGAACAATCCACGTGATTTCACTTCTGCGCCCGCCCTACTAGTCAGATTTGGCTCTAGCGGACTCCGCCTTTATGAAATCCAACTCAAATGTCTCATTTTGACACAATCGCAGAAGGTGCCTGATACACACTGCATTGCTGTGTAAGAACACTATTTTTGGTGGTGATAATGTGCAAAGCTAGTATCGAAAAATTTTGATACCACCTCGGACACAACCGAGAAGTTTAACTGAGACATGGGTGACTACGGAAGAATGTGGAGAAGTCGGAGGAAATGCACATGGCTTATTGTCTGAGAGAAGTGTAAAAAATTCCTGTGTCTATATGTCTATACTTCAGGGTTCTCTGGATTCCTCAAGTCTCAAGAGACAGCTTCCTGAAGTCTCAAGAAACACTGATTAGACCCTGCAAATGATAAAGCATGAAAGCAAGAGGTCCACATTAAAAGGAGAAATAACTCATTGAATCATATGCACAGTTGGACAGCAATTTAATGAATTGCGAAAGATCAACCAACATAACTGAGCCGTTTTTCAAAATAAAAAAAAAAAGTACAAAAAAACAACACAGTCCAGTCTATACGACTGCAGATAAACAACTAGAAGCCTCACAGGCAGTTCTGTCCCACAGGAAGTCTTTAGCTTATCACTAATTTCAACAAAACCGGTCGAGGTGGAATGGAGAGCAAGTGTGAGTCGTTCTGCTGTAAAAGGGCCACCAGATGAAACATTTCAAAATACAAGCAGCAGCAAAACACAGAGCTGATCAGACATGATAGGTCAGAATCCTTTACACCTTGATGGTAACCAAGCAAACGTGGTGCATTGTGAAGTTTCAGCTGATGGTGGCTAGAATTAGTGAAAAATCTCGACAATAGATCACTCTTCACAGCAAATCCATCTAATGAACAGCTCATTCAGTTGGAGCAAATGTTGAGGCAATGGACCCAGCAGTAACCAGCCTATCCGATGTAGATACGATGGAAATCGTTGGCCCCGAATGCGGCGTTGCACTTTGGGCATTTCCTCTGCCGCGTATCGTAACGCGTCTTCACACACTCGAAGCAGAAGACGTGGAAGCACTTTGTCAGCACGGCATCCTTTACACGGGAGTTGCAGCATGGACACGTCAAACGGGCCTGAAAATACAAGAGGTGTTCTTTTTGTCAAACTGTAGCCATGCTAAAAATTAATAAATAAATACAACAACTCTAATTATAAATTTTGTGTATGAAACATAATATTTCCACATGTATTCCCTACCTTGTAATCGTTTATTTCCTCATTAAGTATCTCATCACCATTGCGCATACTCTCAGCGGGTTTCTTGGCTTTCTCGATCTTCCTGCGCAGTTTGGAGATGTCCTCCTAATGAAGCGAAAGATCCAGGTTAACACGATCATCCATTTCCATCAAAATTATTGTTTCGACTGGTTTCGGTATATTCCAGAGATGAATAATTATTACTTACTGTCTAGTTTAAAATGAGCATTGCATCGTAGTATATAAATGTGTACCTGGGCACGGCGGGCATTGAAAGACTCTTTCTCTCTAGAAATGCTGTTCTCGATCACCTCTGCACGAACTTCTTTCAGTCTCTGCTGCACTGATTCTAGCTGAGATCGTAACTCCTCAGACAGTAACGCAGACTCTTGGGACTGGGTGCACAAGCATACGTGCTGAATTAGATCTTCAGGAATTCATTTAATTTTTGAATTTTTTATTTTTTTTATATCACGTCCAGACTTGTGCAAGAACACTGGGTTAATGTGAGCACTTGTTCACTAGCTGTAATCGGTGTACCTTGCGTTTGTTCATGTCCAGGGCTTGTGTGCGCAGAGCCAAATCTCTCTCTGCAGCACTAATGGTGCCCTGCAGGAGGCGTTCTTTCTCCTCCAGCTTTCTCACAACCTGCAGCTGAGCGTCCACCTGAGAGACGGAGACAGAATATAACATTAATAACATAAATCATTTAACCAGCAGTGGAACCCAGTCCTTGTGCATACCTGTGTTTTCAGTGTGAGCAGTTGGTCAGCCAGCTCTTCTTTTTCTTCTTTTAAGAGCTTGTGGATCTGGTTGGATTTGATGCGCTCACTCATGAGCTTGAAGTTGGCATCGTCCTTCTCGCGGAGCTGCTGCATCAAGCGAATATTTTGCTCTTGCATGTCCTCAAAAGCCTGCCCGGTAACGTCCATCTCACTCAGCAAGGCGTCCTCCTCCTGACAAAAAACACGACACCAGTTATTATCGATGCTCTTAGTAGTCCCGTTATAGAGATGATTCACAAATTGAATGGAAAACTCAAGCTGTTATACTGTGGGGAGGGGCATTGTTTTGCTGGCATAATTCGGATTCCAACAAACACCCATTTTGTGCCTTTTTAATAATTACACGTTTAAGCACAACTTTTTTTTTTTTTTTTTACAAGAGAGTATGGCTTTATAAAGCTTTTTAGATTATTTAATGTGGATTATAACTAGAGGTCGACTGATCAGGCCGATTTTTGGGCTTTTTAAAATTAATCTGCATCGGCCTATTGTGCTGCAAATTAAGCCGGTTATTAGGCAGCTGTAAACCGTGCGTCTACGTTCTGCACATACATGAGAGAAGATTACTCTCCCAGTACTCTGTATTCGGCATCCAAACAGGGAGAGCTCCACCTACACCTGACGTGCATCTGCTTGTATGAATCAGCCGAAAAACGGCTAATGCCGTTTGACTAGAGGCTGCGGTGCGGAACACAGAGAAAACTAAAGCTCAAACACCACCCAAGCCGACAGCTTAACAAAGACTTTAAGATCTTATCCTTTGTTCTTAATCTAGCCTTATATATTTTATTGGTTAAATATGATGCTACTTTTTGGGAGATAATGACAGTAACATTTGGAGAGAGAATGAGAATAACAGGGTTCCTACACAAAGCCAATTGCCAAATTCCCTGACTTCTCCCTGACCTTGCTGATTTAAAAAGCTGCATTTCCATTAAATATATGAACGGAAAAACGGGCCACTGTTGTGCTGAACACTGAGCAGACAAAAACCAGCCACAGACAGTATTTCAAATCTGTCCATTTTTAAGGGCCTTGCCAATCTTTTCAATTAGCCTTAACATTAATACAACATTGATTAAAACTTTAAATAACTATTTATTTACACAAATCTACGAGTTTAAATATGACTAAATACTGGTTGCAGAGGCTAAAAATTTGTCAAGAGTTAACAGTAATTAGCTACACTACCACTTAAACTACCTAACATAGAATAAAAAAAATATTTTTTTAAGTGTAGCCTAACTAGCTAGCTAAAGTTACAGCAACATACCACTTTCTCCCATATTCGATAGCTTGATAGTTGTTTTACACTCTTTACATTTGGTTTTTAACACCCAGCCTTTGAAGTAGTCATTTTGTAACCCAAGCTCTTGAAATTGACATTTACCTGGCATGTTTGCTTTAGTTAAGAGGTACAGCCTGGTAATTACATTTGACTTAAGTGATTGTCAGTTGGCGAGTGGGAAGGGAATAAAATGGCGATGAAAATTAGCCTAACCATAACAATAGGCAAAACGCCAACAACAACAAAAAATACGGTAACGAAGAATTACATTTTAGTAAATGGAAACTAAAATTAAAGGCAACAACAACAAAAAAAAAAAATCACTGATATTCCAAGATTGGACAAATATATAAAATTCCCTGGTATTCTAGAAATTCCATGACCCATGGGAACTCTGGAACGCAAATAACTTTTTGAAAATGTATTATTAGCGAGCCTTCAACCAGCTGTAGTTTAGGATACAGGTAGGCTCGGGTACCAAAACCTGCTAACAACTGCACTGATTGGAGGCTTGTGTTGTTCAATAAATGTTTAATTTCTAGCAATTTCCTGTTTCACTTCTTATTCATTAACTGTTAGATTATATGAGATGAAGGGAGGACAAAGAAAATCGGGCAAACATATCAGCAGCCCTGATTTCTTAATATCAGCATCGGCCAGAGAAAAACCCATAACAGTCGACCTCGAATCATAACATGCCTTTAAGCTTTGCACCTCCAAATAATAAAAGCGAGAGAGAAAAAGAAAAACCTCTTTCTATCTATATCAGCAACAAAGATTTACCTCAGCACACATACATAGAAACTACGCTGAAAGATTACTAACCACACACATACACATTCTTATTACACACATACCTGCTTTGCAAGGGAGAGTTTCTTGTTGAGGATGTCAATCTGGTCCTCCACTATCCGGATCTTTCTCAGAGCTTCCTCATCAGCCATTTTCTTTCCTTCCCTCCTCTCCCTCTCCTCCAGATCCCGGAGGCGTTGACGTAGGTCCTCTGCCTGACACACAGACATGTGTGTATGTAATATCCGATGACAGCCTACTGATAGTTGATAGGGATTTGTGTCTGAGAGAGATTTACTGTAAGTTTACCTCAGCTTTGGACTTTTTCTCTGCAGCCATCAGTTGCACTTTGTCCCTCTGTTCTTTTGGGGCCGAGCGATACATATCCAGCAAGAGCTTCATCTCTCTCTGCGACTCTTGGGCTTTCCTGCCAAAAAATAAATAAATTATATAACACTAAATAAACTACGTAACAAAGAACACTAATTATGTTTAGCAACGCATTTTATTAACCAATAAACTTATAATAATAACTCACTTAAGCTCCACCCTGACGATTTTCAGCTGCTCCACTTCCTTCCTCTTTGGCCCTCCAACCACAGCGCCACGTTCAGATGGTGTGTCATCTGACTGACTGCTGCTTGTGCCTGGTTTCTCTTTCTCCTCTTTCACTGCCACACGAGATACCCTCTCTCTCTCTTTCTGGTCTTTTTCTTTCTTCTCCTCCTTCTCTTTTTCCTTGTCTTTCTCCTTCTCTTCTTCTTTTAAAGTGCCTTCAGGTTCAGTTCCAGGCTCAGTCTTAACAGACACACCTGAAACAAGACACAGAAACCGCCCTCCATTATGACAAATTCATTGTCACTTCTGCTCTCCATAAATAAATGCAAGCATTGGTATATTATACATTTTAATAACATCGTTTCTTTTACTGCAAAAGGCAATTACAATGAAAACGCAGACTGGAGATTCTAAAGTATTTTTTTCTAAACAAATCTACTTTAAATACAAAAAAAAAAAAAGTCTTCACCGGTGGTAGTGGGCATGGCTGAATCATTATCTGGCCCGGTTTTAACTGCGACATCGGAAGTGGCAGATGTTAAAACAGAAGCAGGTTCTTCTTTTATATCCATCTCTGTGCTTGATTGTGATTGGACTGCGGGGTTACCCTTCGTAGCACGCAGCTATGAAAAAGAAAGTATTAAACATTAAAGACATGTTTGTTTACTTATAACACAAGTATATTGTTGTTCAGTGTTTCCCACTTGTTAGAGAAGATATGAATAACAAATGTCTTCTTTTCTTTGTTTCACTACTTAAACACCACCACACACCAAAGAAATCCTATCATAATTATTAGTTTACTTCCTAATTCCTAAATAATTACATTTATGGCATTTGGCAGACGCTCTTGTCCAAAGCGATGTATAATTACCTATACAACTTAGTTATTTAAATTATTTATACAGCTAAGCATGATGCACAGAGCACACTATATTATTTCGATTAATTATCATTTATTATTTATATAATTATATTTATTATTATAATTAATATATTCATATTTATTTCATTTAGCATGTTTTTTTTTATATTTTTTTATCCAGTATCTATTTAAAAAATTATCGGTTGATTAACCGGATATCGGCAAGTACGATCCAACCTAGCTATCGGTGTCAGTAAAATCCTCGATCGGTCGACGTCTACTTTGACAGTCGTCCAAATGATGCCTTATGTTCGGAGACACTACAAAAGTGTCTCTTACCTGGTTGAGCTCTTGCTGGGCCTCTCTGAGTCTGAGTTTGAATTTGACCACCTCTCCTTTCAGCTGCTGGTTATGCGTCTGCAGGGTGCTGATAAGGTGACGCATCTCTCGATTTATTGGGCCTTATGGAGAGAGAAAATTTAGGGGAGAGGGTTTTAAAAAAAAAAAAAAAAAAAAAAAAAAAAAAAAAAAAAAAAAAAAACACAACACTGTTTTTTAGGAAGTGCTTAAAGACAGCATGCCAAGTTACCTGCTTGCTCGTTGGCAGCGAGCGTTTGCTCAAACTCAATCCTCAGCATCTCGTACTCCTTGCGAACCTGAGCCAGTGTGTCCTCCAGTTGAATCACTTCGGTACGAACTTTACGCTGCAGAGACACCTCGTCATTCTGACAGGTGCACAAACATGCACAAAATGTTACTTTCTTTTTCATTATAGCTCTCCCAAAATGACAACCATACTGACTCAGCACAATGACACATCCACAGATGTTGGACAGTCATAAAAAGCATTTCACTACATGTATGAATGTGTATGTGACAAATAAAATTTAAATGTTAATGATAAAGCAAGTAATAATATCAGGAATCGAAAAAGCTAACAATACGCCTGGACTGAACCCAATGCACCACCAGTGAATCAGATTGTTTGATACATATAGCACACACGGACCACAAACACACCACAAGTACCTCCATGTGGTCGAGCTGGCGAAGGCGGGCGGCCCTGGTTGTGTTCAGGCGAGCTCTGGTCTCATCCAGCTGGGCCTTTAGTACCAAAGATTCATTATAAAGCACAGAGAACTGGGATTGCAGGCACCGATACTCTGCAGTGTCTCTCACCATCCCCTCAGCCCTGCACATAAGCTCCATCTCGAAGAAATACACACACACAACCGTCAAAGCTTTTTTCTTGTCGTCATCTTAAAAAAATTAAAAAATAAAAGCCGGGTGGAAAATTTGACATCATGTTATTTCACTATTACCCAGTAACAAATCGAATTCTTTTGGTGGAAAAAAAAAACTATAAAAACTGTCCTAAATAGGCTCCATTGGCAAAAATGCAATTTATGAAAGAACAAGGTACAAAAGTATTTGCTAGTGTGACCAAATGCATGTATGAATGTCTACCTTCATGTTGTTGTTCTCCTGGACAACGGTCTGCAGATCCTGCTGCAGTTTCTGCAGCTCGCTAAACCGGTTCTCTGCTAACTCCCTGTTCTCCTCCAGCTCACTGTTCATCTCTTCAAACTTTCAAAGAAAAAGAAAGGGCTAAATCACAACCACTGCATAACCACATTAAGACAATAATAACTGCCACTATCTCGTTTGCATCCTAAACACTATTCAATTATATTTAACAGGGCTGCAACAACTACTCGATAAAATTGCTAATAATCGATAATGAAATTCGTTGTCGACGATTAGTTGCGCTGCTCAAGTTAGCGTGACTGCAAGAAAACACGGACGTTTGCGCAATGGCGCAGAGTACAGGTCAACCGTCAGCAGGAAAAGGTGTGTGTCCCAAGTCACCCAAGGCATGGGAGCATTTTATATTAAACGCAACGAAGAACTTGCAAGTTGGGCAAAGATGAGCTTGTGTGACATGAAAGAACCACAGTGATGCACGAGCACATGAAAAGAAAAACATACTGGTGTCATGGATGAAGCCGAATCATCAGCACGGTAAGCGAAAACTGTATAATTCTCATCATATGTAAATGTGATTGAAGTGCTATTGTGTAAACTTGTTGTTTGCTAACTTCGGGGCAGTCGCACTAGATCTGTTCTGGCGTGATTCATGACAGTGATGAATTAAATAAAACTGGTGCTATATGATTACATTTTTACTACGTTCAAATGCTTGTTATGAAGGTTTGTAAATTTCATTCATTTATATATTAAAATAGTATACAAAATTAGATTAATTAGATACTCTATACAAATATATGTTCATGAATTAAAATGTTTGTGTATTTTTTCAAACAAAAATTGTCAAAACAATGTTGTATTATATTTTATATAGATTTTTTTTAAAGAGTGGCTGCCAACTTGCTGTCATGCAATTGTATAAATAAATACCCTAAATTAGGGGTTTATATAGTTATAATAAGCAAAACTTTTTTTAATCAGATTATCGAATTATCAAATCATCATTAGTCGTAGCCCTAATATTTAAAGGCCCATACATAAGGTCAATAAAAAAGAAAATGAAAAACACTTACCTTTCTCTTGTTGATCGTAATGGTCCCACACACACTGCTGGCCTCACCACATACTTTATACCCTTTACTATTTAACTGTGCAAAGAGAATCAAACACCCAGGTCAGCATAGTAGTACATTCAGCAGACCTGAAACTTAGCTAGAGACACACACTCACCCTCTCCAGCACCTCCCCTAGATGTGTGTTGAGGCGGTTTTCCCTGCGGCGAATCTTCTCTGTATCCCACTGCAGCTCCTCTATTGACACCTGCAGTTCACTAATTCTGTTATCAGCTCGACTAGCAGCACGCGCCAGGGAACGAGACTGAAACATATCCACACATGCAGATAAGCTACAATCTTTCCAAACACTGTTCCAAACATTGTGACCAAACTCTTAAATTGTCCTTGAACGTGCAAAGCTAAAGCAGTTAAAGCAGTCTCTGATGAAAAATATAACATTTTTAATTCTGAATCAGGAAACTACTAGCATGAGCATCTTGTTTATTCTTGTAGGACTGGTTCAAATTTGTCAGGGTTTAAATTGAACACAAATTGAATGGACACAGAGAGCTCCAATTCAGCTTCTTTACAAAGTAAGTGTCCGATATAAATAAATAACATGGGGGTTTGACAAAAAAAAAATTAAATAAAAGAAAAAGAAAAAATCAAATTTTGCTGCATAAATGTAAATGAAAAAGAAAGATCAAGCGAAGTGAGTGTCAAATTAGAAATGTTTTAAAAAAAGAAACAAGACTATCTGACTTAAGACTGAGCTAGTACACTGATGAAATAGCCAGTTAATTCCTTGCAGGGTTTGATGAGCTTAGTTATGTTGTCAGTGGTCATCAAAACTATAAACACACACACACACACACACACACACACACAGCAAGCAATGCAAAACTCAACTAAAAAAAGAACGGCAAAAAAAAAAAACCCTAGAAAAATAAATACATTTTTCACTCGCAAAATCACTCTCACCTCACTGGTCATGTGACTATGTTTTTGTTTGAGGTCATCTGTTAGCTGACGAAGACGTTCATTTTCATTTGCCAGTAAAGTGTTGAGGCGAGCAGCGATTTCAGAGTGTCTACCATCTGTAGTTATCAAAAAACACAGCCTTTTATTCTTTTTTTGTGAACTATCAACATATAGTAAGATATTACACTATAATCAGTATAAGTATAAGCCATTCTAACAATGTGTCTCTCACCTAAGTTAGAATCCAGGTCCTTTTTAAGTTGATCTACTGTAGTTTTCAAGCACTCACAAATCTCTACCACACAACTGGCCTGTTTACAACTGGACTCCACCCTCTCTTTTAGCTCCGCCTCCATTTCCTCACTGCTACTACTGGCCAACATGGCAAGAAATGAGCTTGCCCCCTCTCCTTGTTGACCTGGAATATAAAAGTTACACCACAGTTTACAACACGGTCTGCGTAAAAAAATTTTTTTTTTTAACGCCATTGTCTTAGCCTCATTTTACCTCTGTCTTTTGCTCTCTCCTGATTGGAATCTCCATCCGGCTCTGGTGTGCCTGGCTTTAGGCTCCGCCCCTCAACAGGCTGGCTCTCCACTGGTTGGCTTTCTGATTGGTCATATCGGCGAGCAATCAAACTCATATTATCGTCAAACTACAAGAAGAAATAATAAGATGAATAAGATGAATGAGGGTCCAAAGTAACGAATAAACACAAACAGTGAGTGCATTATAAGGGTTGTTTATTTCTAAAACAAATGCAAAAAATGGCTAAAAACAAAGACAGATTTTTTTTTTTTTTTTTTACAGGTATAGCAAGTGTCCACACCATGCAAGATGTGTCCGGGATAAATAATACATTTCAAAATCTCACTGAATTTCTTGGAAAACAAAACTTCACAGCAAAAAGGTCCAGCAGGTTATCAATCTTTTACACAAGACTTTGGAATTCCGATGGGAAGCTCTGAATTATGAATGTTAAGTAAGGCAATATTTTTGCAATCTGCAGGGGTGCTTACCTGGTTCCAGTATCTGTTAAGGATAAGTAGGCTAGCATCGTCAGTAGCCTGCCTCGTCTCGAGCCGTTCCACTCGTTCCCTCAACTCATCTTCAATAACCTTTAAACAAATAGACAATGTACAAACTGATCTGGGAACACATACATAAAATTCATCATATTATATATGTGTGTAAGGTGTAGACACATTTACCTGTCTTTGGTCTAAAGCATCTCCCAACTTCCTGTTTTTTACCTGCAGTGCTTTAATATCCTGTTCTTCCTATAAACACACACACACACACACACACACACACACACACCCCCAATGACACAATAGTTAAATGATTACTGACAATAAAAGCACAAAAATTAAAAGCACAAGTAATTAAAAACACCAATAGAAAAAGGCTGATGTTGAAAACGTACATAAGACAACTGTCGCATGTGTATATGTGCAAAACATCTAGTTCTTTATTAGCATTACGCAGACTGCCAGTATAACATTATGAACACTAATGTTTGGCTATCGATTTTGACAGACATGGAGACAAAATAGTAAATTATAAGGTTCTATCTGACAATCCTGCGATTCTGGGCAATTCCAACTTCTGAAACATCATTCATAATTTGATATACAACATCTAACCACTACGTTTGAAGTAATCAATTTATATTTTTCAAAAGAACGAACACACTTCTCCAGCAAGATGTCTTTAAACATTCAGTTTTTAATAGATAGATAGGGAGGTATGTAAAGAAATAGCTTTCAGTGTTATTACAATCTATATATATAAAGCTCAAATACCACTGACTGACTCACTCACTCATCACGAAATCTCAAAAACCACTGAACGGATTGCAATGAAATTTGGAACATACCTTCCTCTTGGGTCTTAGGTGCTCACTAAGAAAGGGTTTTGAAAAATTCGCCCTGGATCGCGGCTAACTCGTGAAAAACGCGATTTCTCACGCATTGTAAACTCTTCGAAATAACAGTACGGATCGTAATGAAACTTACTACATTGTTTCTTATTACATGTTAGATGCACGATAAAAATTATTTTCAAAGTAGTTTGCCCTGTATCGGGACTACAAAGGGGTAGTACGTTATTTGTTGACGTTACGTTCTGATCTCTGATCATCCAGTCCTGCTCAGTGCTTACTGCTTATTGCCATATTGCTTAGCGTTCTGCCTTCCGTAGCGAAGCACGGGTACTTTCAGCTAGTCTGAGTATAAATTTGTCTTAGGTCCAATGAGCTGCCTTCAGTTTAATTATCCACACTAATGCTCAAGCCTGAATAAACAACAACGGAGGATCTGCTGCAGAAGCTTCATGCTTAGAAAACTAGCATCACTTAAACACAGACAGCTTTTCCTATTATCATCTTCTCTGCTACACTTTTTCCAATGACACGGTTTGGCCTGTCAACATATATGCTGGGTTTGCAACCAAAAAATGGTCTTGTGCCTTTATATTGACCTTAAAACTACAGACAAATTCAAACTGATTATAATACCAAGTGAACACTTATTTGAAACTGAAACCAAATGAAACTACACCATACTGTAGAGCTCCAGTGAATAGCTTTCATCCTATATCCCTTTTTCCATCACAACAACTACAGTGTATTCTGACACTTGAATAGTTTAGAGCAGAGATGACCAAACTAGGGCTCGCAATTACCTCTGATTTAACCCACCAGGCTATATGTGTGATTAAGAGTTGAAGTCACATACAATCAGAATTTGTCTTTTATTTTCTCATGTAAAAGTATAAATGGTATGAACATCTATACCTTACAGTGAGTTTAGCAGATTAAAATTCATACCACCCACTATTACACAGAATTAATCTTGTTTTTCAGTATGGCACTCAGTTATTAAATATTATGTATCAGCGATTAACATTTACTAACACACAAACTGCTGTAGCACAAAGTAGAGAAGTAGAAATTTCATATTTTTAGCATATCTGATTACATTTACAGTAAGTCTAACAATCATGTACATTTGCCTTTTCACCAAATTATTCATTGTTATTCATTATTTTTAAATACATAAAAAAACTTTTCTTTCCCCTAACACACTGACACAATATCATGCTAACAAGATGGAGATATGAATTTATTCATGGAGAAACGTCCTCACTATCTTCCAACACTTAAAACTAGACACTCATTGCCTAAAAGTTCTAAAATCTTAATACACCTCACATATATACACCGCTGATGTGCAGCTTACCGAGTTGGACACGCCTCCCAGTTTGATGACGGTCTCCACGGCATTGCTTGCCCCTGTGCTCAGACCCTCGCCTCCGTCTCCTCCCTCTCTGTCTCTCCTTTTCTCAGGGGGAGCACCAGCAGAGCTGCTGGGATCACACGGCCGCTTCTGAGCAGACATCCTGTATCGCCGGCTGTCCCTCTGAAACACAACAAAATTACAAAATCACTTGTTAGAGTCTATTGAACAAGCAAAGCCTTGAACTGTTTTAAACGTAGTTAAGTGAACTTATAGTCTGGAGGAATTACGGAGCATTTCCGATTCACATAAATGACACAGAATATTTCCTTTATGTTAACATTTATTTCTTATCTGGTTGATCTTTCAGGAAACATTGCATAACGTTCTGGGAATGTTCTTATAACAGTCACTATTTCTGAAACGTCCTGGGAACTCACTGGTGATATGATGTTAAACAAATATTATAATTATTATTACTATAGCTATAAATTTACCTCATGTAAAGGTTATGGATATGTTCTTTTAATAAGAATAAAAAAACGTATATTTTTGTAAACTTTTTAAAAAGTAAACAAATTTTAAACTAATAGGTTTTGATATTCGAACATTTTATAAACCAAAAACAAATGTTCATATAATGTTCTGAAAACCAGTAACAGGCAATGGAGTTATATGTATTATAAACACACATTCACAAATACATACATACATACGTACAAACAGACAGACAGGACAGATGGACAGACAGATATACTGTCAGACTCTTAAACTAAACCGGGGGAAAACATTGACCTTTTGCACCTTTAATTGTCAATAAAATAATTAACGGACCTTATTTGTGACATATATCCATTATTCTAACCCTGTCAGCTACTTTTCTTTGTAAAATATAGCTGCAACATATGCTAACGTTAGCTAATCAGTGATTAGCTTCAAGCTAGCTTCCAAAGACTGAAAAGACAAATTCACTATTTAACACTAACGGGGTATTTTAATCACACCGAAAAAAAAATTATATTATATTATGTATCTTTGTAATTCATTCATTCTCCGAATTCATCTTACAATCCATCTATTTGCCCAGAGAGCTACAGTTGGCTAATATGAAGAGGAACCGGAATTTTGATTAGACATGATCTCCCTAAAGCCGCCCACCATGCGGAAACGGTTTAAACGGTCCTGATTAAATCGGCTTATTAATATAGTTTATAAAACGCATTCTGGTCCATACAAACCTCACTTCAGTGTGTTTAACTGCTCAGGTTCGAAATATTGATGTTGCGGAACATTTGAGAGGAGAAGGAGGAGGAGGAGGGGAAGCTCCCGGAAACGGAAATAGAGTCTAAGTCAGTAAGTGCATACTGCAGTGCTAAGTAGTATACACAGTGCTATAGTATTTTGAGTGAGTGCGCTAATGTATTCAGTTACTCCAAATTGCAGCGCCATCTACTGGTGGGAGAACTTTATCTTCATACCAAAAACAATCCAAGCGTCCAAATCAGCAAACTTTTTTTTTGCATCACAGACGCAATAACGTGCATATTATAATGCTATTATACATATTATATGATTTAATTATTAACTTAATTACATATATACCTCCTACATTTGGTTCAGCTACCAAATCAGACATTATGAGGCTACAGCGGATGGTCGGGACTGCTGAGGAGATTATTGGTGCCCCACTGCCCAACCTCCAAGATCTTCACACCTCCAGAGTGAGGAAAAGGGCTATGAAAATCACTTTGGACCCCACACACCCATCCCAGTCTCTCTTCGAACTGTTGCCTTCTTAAACAACATTTCTACTTCTGTATATAGTGCATTATTTAATTGTCTGTTTTACTTATATTTTGTTATATTATGTATGTACTTCTCCTGCACTGGTAGCTCCTATCGCCAAGTAAAATTCCTTGTGTGTCTAAACATACTTGGTAATAAATCTATTTCTTATTCTGATTTTGATATATAATTAATATGTAATTTACCATAATGCATAATCAGTGCAAGCTTCATTTATCGGTGCATAGAAAAAACAGCAACTGAAACAAGTGCAGGATATTGGCATAGTCAGATGTGGAGTGGACATTTTACAAAACACACACACACACACACACACACACACACACACACACACACACACA
>JAAIIK010000052.1:3326347-3365889 GCA_014706435.1 Silurus glanis | reverse complement strand
GTGTGTGTGTGTGTGTGTGTGTGTGTGTGTGTGTGTGTGTGTGTGTGAGAGAGAGCGAGAGAGAGAGACATGTGCTGGTATTAACCAACCATATGTGGTAAAAAAACAAAAAAGATCTTACAGGTGCTCAGGCAAGATATTAGAAAGTGGACCATGTTATGCTCTAAACACTTCGGTCGGAAAAAAGGGCACCACTGATTAAAATAATCGGTCATTTTAAGCACACTAAAAAGGCAGAAGCTCTCAGACATATAATGTGGAGCCATGTCCTTTTGACATCACACAACTTTCAAGAAGCCAGTGAAGGAAAATGGCAAAATATCAACCTTTTTTGAAATGATGTATTGTTCTACACTGTTTTCACCATTCAGTTGTATAGTTAAAAATCTCCAATGGATGAAAAACCTCTCTGAAAAGGTTTGGCAGAGGCCAAGTGAAGTCAGTCTCATGGAACGGGCCGAGGAACAGAGGCCTTTAGACTATGGGTTTTGTCGTTTTGGGATTCATCGACTCCAGGGTGGCTTTACAAAAAAAAAAAAAAAAAAAAAAAAAAATTCAAAATCTTGAACTAGGCTCTGGAGGTCTCATCACATGATGTAAACCTTTTCGGCCTGGGAGAAGCTGAAGACTTCTTTGGTTCTGGGGCACACCACCTTGTCGTCTTGGCGAATAGACAAAAGAGACTGTAGAGGGAATTAAAAAAAATACTATATAAATACATACTATTTTATACATCAAGCAAACTAAAACTTAAATAGTTATGAGATGATATAGAAGCGGATTCTCATTATCTAAAAAAATGAGGTATATCCTTGAAAAAAAGAAATTCTGCCTCTACACATTACAAATTCATTGTTGAAATGAATAAATCAATTAAACAATCAATGTAGACATGCTCCTTTGATTCGAGTGGTAATACAAAAATATTTATTAACTGTTTAGGAATTATAGTCATTTTTTTCTTTCCTCTGTGAGGGAAAAACCCCTTCAGAACCAACAGCCAACTAAATAGGTGCATCAACAAGGTCTGTAATCAAAAGACTGCTCCATGAATGTAAATACAAACTGAGTTATAGCCCAGCAATGATGTTACATTCTTTGGAAAGATAAAACCAAAATTGTATTGTAGCAAAATGGTATTAAAAGAATAGTATGGAGATGGAAAGGAAGGGCTCATGATCCAAAGAATGCAACACCATCTGTCAAATATGGCATTGTTGTAGCATAAATGCCTATTAGTGGTCTTGGCCATCAGTGTTTACTGATGTTGTGATTGCTTTTCACTTACTGCAGACAAAACTAAAGGCAGAAAGACTCACAAACAACTTAAACAGCTACAGTAAAAGCCATTCAATAGAGCAAAGCATTTCAATAAAGTGAAACTTAACATTTGGTTGACATTTATGTCTTCCAGACGTAAGAAGTTGAATTTGTATTGGAAATAATGTATATGTAATTGTAATTTGTAGGTTTAAGATGCATTTCCTAAACGATTAAAGCAATATTTTTGTTATAACCAGGAAATTATAGCTAAAAGTCTACATTTCAAATCTGCTTCTAATCCATTACAAGTAAAATTACAATTGTGTAACTGTCCAAAGATTTATGGACACACCTGTATATATACACACATATATAAAAGCCATTACGAGTCACAGGAACAGCTACAATATGCCTTTGAAACTGCACTGGAGCAATAAACACCATTCAGTAAACCCTGCAAATGGGGGGCATGCTAGAAGAGAGCAATTATATCCTTAGACTCTAAAGGATATAATTGCTCTCTTCTAGAATCAGATATAAATATATGTGGTAATACAAGATACAAGATTTGATAGCCTGATTATTATTCGTGTCTGAGAATAATGATAATCAGTCAGACTATCAAATCTTGCATTACATTTCAGTAATGTTTTCCTCTTAGAGCAGGGGGAAAGTGGACCCAAACCATGTCATAAAAATAAAACCAGACAAAACAGAGAAAGAACCCACCCGACAGAGAGCTGTACAAGGCTGTCACATAACACTTCTATACTTACATTATAGCCATAAACATAGCCATTAGGCAGCATCATGGGTGGGTTGTTCTCGTTCATGACCTCTCCAGAGATTTTACACACCAGACGGGAGTTTGCGCAGTGGGCCATAGGGAGAGGCTGAGCCAGCTTATTTAGGGACTTGCTGCATACAGGACAGTCTGGGTTTTTAGAGGAACCATCCTCTTTGTAACACTGTCTGTGAGCCAAAAGTCAAGGGCATTAACTTATATTTACCAGATTACCAGGGTGTCATTTATGTTAAGAACAGTATTAAGACACCTGACTTTCTCAGCCATATGTGGTTCTTCCCCAAACTGTCAACCGAGAGGAGGCACATGATTGTAAAGGATGGCTTTGGTTGCAGTAGCATTAAATTCTCTTTAATTGATCTAGGAAACCCAAACCTGTTCCAGCATGATCATGCCCCTGAGCACAAAGCCGGTTCCAAGATGATATGCTTTATATTGGTTGGAGTGGAAGATCTTGAGTGGGCTGCTATAGTGCTCTAAACTCAACCCTATTGAACACCTTAGGGATGAATTGGAATCCAACTGCATCCAAGGCCTCCTCACCCTACATGAATAGCTGACTTTACTAACACAAATTCCATAAATATACACTGAAACCTTGTGGAACATCTTCCCATTGAGTAAAGGTTATTTTAACAGCAAATTGGGACTATATGTGGAATGTGATGTTTTTAAAAAAAAAAAAAAAAACCCCATATACAAATCTAATAGTCAAGTGTCCACAAAATTTTGTCCGTATGTTTGAAAATATAATAAAACAAATGGACAGTATTGCTGAGGTTTTTGCATGTAAAAATAAACGAAATATTCTAGAAGCACACAAAGTACAATGTTAAAAGAACAACTAAAATATACAACAAAAAAAAGCATACATACATACATGCATACATACAGCAGGGGAAATAATGATTTGATCCCCTGCTGATTTAGTAAATTTACCTTCTTACAAAGGTACAAAAAAATGAACAGTATAGAATTTTATGGTAGGTTTATTTTAACAGAGATTTTTTTTTTATCCAGAAAGAAAAAATTTAATGAATTTGTATTTAATAGAGTGAAATAAGTATTTATTCCCCTACCAACCAGCAGGAATTCTGACCACCACACACCCAAATTAGTCCTGCCCCTTTAAGAAAGAAATAATAATATCAACTCATTATGTGTATAAAAGACACCCATTACATTCCAGCCTTGTGCAGGTCTACAATCTTATGCCTGACATCCTTTGACAGCTCTTTGCCCACAGTGGTGGAGAGGTTTGAATGGAAGAGGTTGATTCTGTAACAGGTGTCTTTTATACACATAAGGAGTTGAAATCAGGAGTTTTTACCCGAAAGGAACAGGATTAATTAGGGTTTGTGAGAGTAAGAATTCTTGCTAATTTGGTTCGGGATCAAATACTTATTTCACTCCGTCAAATACAAAATCATTTATAACCTTTCTTTAATTTTTTTATGGATTCTTTTTTAATATTCTGCCTCTCTCTGTTAAAAATAAACCTACCACAAAAATCTAGACTGTTCATTTCTTTGTAAGGGGGTAAATATACAAAATCAGCAGGGGATTAAATGATTATTTCTCCCACTGTACATATGTATGCCCTTGACACATACTATATACATGCATACTTTAACACTTTCCAAATTTGCTCTATTAAAAAAAAAAAATCTAATTTATAATAAAAAAAAAATCAAATAAAAAAGATAAAAACTCTCTCGACAGAGCTGTAGTCCGATTTATCTTAAATTTGTAATTTAGCGTACCAGTGTAGATTTATTCATTGATAGAGACTCAAAGCACTTTGACAAGGGTGTCTGCTGAATGTCGCAAATGTAAACAT
This sequence comes from Silurus glanis, assembly GCA_014706435.1. Taxonomy (NCBI): domain Eukaryota; kingdom Metazoa; phylum Chordata; class Actinopteri; order Siluriformes; family Siluridae; genus Silurus; species Silurus glanis. The sequence continues at coordinate 3,361,981 of JAAIIK010000052.1, read as the reverse complement.
AAACATACAAGTGTGTTGCAGAATATTTCTTGCAGAAAGAGTTAATACCTTAACAAATACCACTGAATGTTATTAAACCAAATAATGACTAATTTCAAAAACCTAACACTGTAAATGAGTCATTGCCACAAATTGCATTTGTTTCAAGGACATGCAAACAGTTGCCTCATACTAAGAATGTGTTAACAGTAACTCTAAATGCTATTAGGAAAATGTGGTGTGTTGGAAGTAATCAAGCTCGAAGCTGTTGAGGATACGGGGTTTTGATGGCAGACAGCCCTGCCTGCAGAGTGATGGTGAACACAGAGTTGTTCCCCAGCTGGTGTAATCTGTAATTGTCGTATCTGAATTGTTGGATCAGCATTTTCCAGCGGCCTGGATCCAGAAGGTCCTGTGTGAGACAACAAGCTGCCTGTAAATCATTTCATGGTTTCCAGCCCCAACATCTGAAACTGCTCATGGGTTTTTTAGGAAATCGTTTTCCTGGGCTTTTCCGAACTTGACTAGGCTTTCACGATCTAGAATTGTAAGGATTTCTCAGTGTACAGTGAATGTTTTTAACTGCAGTTCAGTTTACCCTAAATTAACTGGCACCAACATTAACCATCATCCTTCCTTCCAATATAATCATTTGAGCCCTTAAAAATGTTTGCTCCAAGATCTTGACCAAGTCGTCTTTGTAAGAGAGATTTACTATCTCGCTGTGATGCTCATTTATTAGGATTCGATGGACTACATTACGGGAATCTACATATTCATGAGTATGTGTGATGTCACTTGAGCATATAATACAATGTGCATCCTCAGTAACCAACATTACGCTTTTCAACGAATATTATACTGAATTACGGTTTAATTATCTAATTGAAATGAAGTTGTTGCGCTTAATCGCTTTTTATAGTAACAGTTAATTCACAGATTTCTATGAATGACACCTAGGTCTAATAAAAAAAATTAAATGCAAATGAGATGTAAATCATCATTTATTTGAAGAGGCCCCGGTCACATGTTAAATCATTGGAGTATAAAACATTAAAAACACTTCTACACTGCTTTATCTCAGGCTAAACCCTAGGTTAATTGCTTAATAAAAAAATACTAATAAAAGGTCTGTCCAGAAAGCTCACCTTGTATGGGGAAATGTGAGTGTCAGAAGGAAATGCCAGCATGCCCATCACCTGCCGAACCTCATCCAGCTGCCCTCCTTCTGCTTGGCTGAAGTGTTTACGTGCATGTCTACAACACACACAGGTCGTTTTTACAAACAATATCTACACAAAGGTTCAACTTAAAACGTAATTACTTTCGATTATGGAAGGTGGTCACCGTACCGTACTGCATCCATGCGTTTGTTCTGTCGAATGAGCTCGATAAATTCTTGGATCCTTAAACTGAACTCCAGACAGCTCTGAGAAAAAAAAAAAAAAATTTTCAGAAACCGAAGCTTTCTTAAAAAAAAAATCGGGTCTGCTAAATAAACCGTGTTACCTTCATTTTCCGCAGGCGAGACTTGTTGTCATGGCACCAGGCCAAGCAGGTAGCCGTTTCCTGCCTTTCAAGAGATTCCTCCACTTCCTTTGCAGTGAGGAACATCTCAATGTTGACCAAATCCTGGCAAATATGTAAATATGTAGAGATCAATTCAATCAGTGTTAAAAAAATAAAAAAGATCAAAACAAAAAAAAAAAAAAAAAAAGTGAACATTTTGATGATGAGAGAGGCACACCTCGATCCCACTTTGTTTGGCGAGCTTGACGGCGGTGTTGTAGTAGCCGCAGCGCAGCAGGTGCTCCACCATCATGCGGTCCATGCGCTTCCTCTTCCACACACTGACGTTAGACGGCTGGTCACTGCTGTGCTCCTTCAGGTGCTCGATACGCCGTTTACAGAGCTTAGCGCTCTCATCTTCAGCCTGGATTGATTCTGCCGCCTTCAAGAGATGTTACAATGAGTGGTAGACGTCTGAAATTATACTTGGTAGGTCCAATGACCAGAAACCAGAAAACTAGGAATTGGGATGCTGATGCCAGGTAAAACATAATACCTCTAAAAACCAGTGGTAGAAGGTAATAAAGTAAATGTAATTCTTTACTGTACTTAAGGAGCTTTTTCGCTTATCTGTACTAGAGTTGAAACTAATGATTATTTTTGATAATCAATTAATTGAGTTCACTACAATTCTTTTTATAATGATTTAGAATTTACATTCAATTTGCTAAACATTTTCAAAAGCACCTTCAAATATTATTTGAATCACAAAGTCAAAAGGAACATTGTAAAATGATATTGTAAAGGTCCTGACCATCACTGAATGTTTTTCGAGTCTAGCAATGTTTTGTACTAGAATTTAAATAAACCTTGCAAACTGAGTTAGATGAACAGAGTTATATCACTACTCCTTTCGCTACTAATATAAACAAAAAAGTGAAGCGTAATTTTCAAGCTATTTAATGCTTAGGATTAATGATACCTTCCGTTTGAGTGCACTTAATTTCTCCACCACACCATCCAGCAGAGAGACCACAGAGTCCACCACAGGGAAGGAGCTGCTCAGGGTTTTCTCCAGTTCAGCTACCACCATGGTCACGTGGCTTGTCTCGCGGTCTATGTTCTTCTGTGCGGCACGGAATCGCTTGTTTAACGTCTCATAAGGAACCTGCAGGGGATAAAACTCATTGAGGCTTTGGAAATCACCTGTGTCAGTTAAAAGGTTTAAAATAACCATTACTGATTAATTAGTGGAGCAATTTGTGTAAAATTTCTCCATTTGGTCACACGGATTTCTACAGCAAAAATACAATAAATGGTTCAATTCAAGAGGTCAATCCAGATGAGTTTTATAGTCAATTATATAGTCTGTCACTGTTAGTAGGATGAGAACAAGGGGGGAAAAACTATTAGTTGGATGCCCCATTTATCAGAATTCGCTTTTTGTTTTTATACCCAATTTAACGCGTTGCTTTAACTTCATTATTGACAATATACAAAGCATTATGCACTAAACAGATCACTAGTATAAGAGGCCTTGATGTGAAATGTATAAAATGTGCCTTGTTTGAATATTATCATTGAAATGATCAGCATTTTCCCTCTCAAACAATTTACAAACTCAATACCCAAATATACAGTATATTTGCTGTATATATACAGCAAATATACACACATTTTTATAAATCATTATATGTTGTCATTTTTCGTCTATTAAATGTATTACTAGCGGTGCAATAAATTACAAAACGGCTTTTGAGTCACGGATCGAATTATTTTTTGGATCAGCAAAAAAAATAAATAAAAAATGGCCAGGAGACAAATGTAATTTGCTTTCCATGTATTACAAGAAAATTATAGCAAGGAAATGCTCCCATACATGCGATTTAAATGATGCAGGATGCCCTTCAAGTTCTTCTGCTCCACTGCTAGCCATTGTTGTTGACTGTTCACGTGAGCACATGACTGCTCTGCGTATTTACGAAATTACTTAAAAGGCAATATCGGCAGGAAAAAACTATTACAATTAAACCACAAGTTTCAAAATATCATTAATCTGCGGGCTACATGCGTGCTGAACGGTGAGTTGTCATCCATACTGATCGAGGATGAACCGCGACCCGTTGCACCCCTGATTATTACTCATTGCTTTATCAAAGCATCTCAATGCGGGCAATTTTCTAGAGCACGATTTCACGTTCATTTTCCTTCTTATCAATATTATATTCCATAAAACACCTGACCATCACACCATATGTGGTTCTTCCCAATCTTTTGCCATCAAGTTGAAAGCACACAATTATGAATAATTTATTTGCATTTTGTAGCATTACATGTTCCTTTCTCTGGAACTAAGAGGCCCAAAGCTGTTCTGGCATGCATGAAGATATGGTTTAAAAAGGAAAGAAAGAACGGTGCTTTATACTTGTCACATGTACTTTACAGCACAGTTAAAGTCTTTCTTTGCATATCCGAGGGATGTTCAGACCTGGGGTCAGCCATGATAAAGCGCCCATGGAGCACTGAGAGTAAAGGGGCTTGCTCAGGGGCCACAAGGGTGTCAGCTTGTTGATATAGATATATCTGCCAACACAGAGAGAATGAGGAGGAGCTTCTTCCCGCAGGCCATTCAGAGTTTAAACCAGGAAACACCCAGGATCTAAAAACTGGCCCACTCTCTCCATCATCACAATTCCCCTCTATACACGACACTTTCAACTCTGGACTTGCACAGCACAGTGCACTTTATATTTTATTTTATTTTATACCACACCATACCGCACATGGACACTTTTTGGACACTTTACACCACACCATACCGCACACGGACACTTACGGACTTTTTTTTACACCACACCATACCGCACACAGACACTCTATGGACAATCTAAACCACCAAAAAAAATTGTCTATTGTTTACTGTTCCACTGTAGGCCATAAGCATTTTTCTTGTATATACATCTTTTTCTTTTTGTCTCACATACATATATCTTTATATATCTTTTATATCTTTATATTCTTATATTTTATTTTATATAGTTTTTTATACTTTATTTATCTGCCTTCTTTTTCTTTTTCCCCATCCTATTCCCTCATGCCGGACCGTCGTAATAAGCATTTCACTGCATGTCGTACCCTGTATGTATGTGTATGTGATGAATAAAATTTGATTTGATTTTTAGCCTGCAACCATCCAATCAGCAATTCTGTATACTTACACAATACTAATACAAAGTATATTAATACAGTTTAATGTAGTAATAGGCATGTGCTAACTAGGTACTGGTGATACCCACACCAACCACTTTATTAGGAACATCTCTACACCTGCTCAATCATGCAATATCTAGCCAGCATAATAAGTTCATTAATGCCAAACACTATATGATCAGTAACTTGTGACTTGAAGGTCAAATGTTTGTTGGTGCCAGAAAGGCTTGTCTGAGTATTTCAGAAAGGTGCTTTTTTTTGTCACATGTACATTTCAGGACATATTCTTTTTTTCGCATATTCCAGGAATGTTAGGAAGATGGGGTCAGAGTGCTGGGTCAGATATTGATACAGCACCCCTGGAGCACAGAGGGTTAAAGGTCTTGCTCAAGGCTATAGCGATACTGGGGATTAAAACCCTAGACTTTGCTTTCAGTAACCCAGACCCTTAACCGTTGCCCTAATCGGCTGTCTATTGCTAGTGTAGCCCATCCATCCTAAACGTTCCGCACGCTGTGTATTTTCCGAGATGCTTTTCTGCTCACGATGGATTCAAAGAGTGCTCGTTTTGAGTTACTGTAACCTTCCTGTCAGCTCAAACCATACTGGCTGTCCTCCATCAAACCCCCACAGATGCACAACTCTATAGAGCAGAGCAAGCAAGAAAGAAAATCCCAGACCCCTTTCAGTTTCTGAAAAACTCAAAACAGACTGCAATTACAAAAGCTAACTTGAGTGAATGTGCAGATCACGTGTTCACCCCCCCCAAAAATTAATGCAAGTCCTTAATGCAAATCTATATTATACGCACAAAGAATAAATCCAACGATTTGACGTGCTGGGCGCATCGAACAGAAAGCAGAAGCAGCAGCAGCACAAATGAGCATTGAAATTCTGCATGCGTGCACGGGAGACGGAAATGAAACGCAAGTCAGACAGAGCTCGTTTATGCACAATGAAAAGCCGATATTAGGCGTCTGATCTCGACATGCAGCTCTTTCCCGAGCATTACTGCATGCATGATGCTTGCTGTAGGAGGGAGAAGGAGGGGAGGGGAAGCAGTGGCGCAGAGAACAAAGGTGGCAAAGCAGCCATCGCGTGTTTTTTGCCATGATTAAAACCAAGACACGTGAACGTCTCTCGGTACGACCCTGTGCGTATGATCGCATGCACAGAATTCCTGATCAGCAGCTACACGGATATGTATCCCCGTGCATAAATACATCCCTGCATGCCTAACCAGTGCTCCTGTGCAGATTATTAGTGTCACCTTAACCAGGTATTAGATAAGAGATAACGTGCACTAGGTACAAGATGTCATTGCCTTGTCTCGATCACAAGCTAAGGGCAAAACAGCAGAATGGCAGGTTGCATTTGCGCCATGTTAGATATGAGCAATGTGGCCTGAGCCATTTTAGGAGCAATGCACCGTTTATTTCTTTCAGGAGAACGCCATTTATTTCTGTAGGCAGCCTGCAGGGGAGGCTAGAACATGATCCGATGGGCATCAGAGCGTTTCTTATGACATCCAGGATTCCGATCTGATTTTACTAAACAAAGCACGCTAACGGAGCTGAGTTGCATTTACAGAAGACACTAGACAGTCGTTCCACCTTACTAATTAAAAACTCAATATAATCTCTAATGCCAGTTCTCCCCCTTGTGCCTCCTCTCTCTCTCTCTCTCTCTCTCTCTCTCTCTCTCTCTCTCTCTCTCTCTCTCGCTCAGCTGAGTTGTTTTGCTAACTTGTTTAGCTTTAGCTCCCTGAACAAACCCGCACAGTTCTACATTGATTTCAAATCTCCTGACATCTGATTTAAACAACACCATTTACCACAAGGCAAGCCTACATCAGTTAATCATGACCCGATCCTTCCTACTGGGATTGTCCATTAAAAATTAAGCAGTTACGAACCTTCAAAGTTGGATATTCTTGAACCTTAAGAGCCATAGAGAGTTGAGCAGCTGTTTCTTGTACCGCCATCTTGGTTTTGGAGAAAATGCTACGCATGCGCAGAGCAAATCGGGGCGCTAGTGACAGCTTGTTCATTAGTCGCTTATACAGTGGATTTAACAGTCAATGGGTTCTCTACTGTCTCCTACTGACGATATAAGGTATTACAGCTTTGAAATGTTGGTCCTAAATGTTTAAGTCTACACAAACCGTGGAAAAGTTCTATATTGTTATTTTTTAATTTTTTAAATTTTGTTATCTGATTTTATTCAAATTTTCTTTTCTTATTTTGTTTTCTGGTTTATTTTTGTTTTTTTTTAATTGCTATTTAGTTTTCTGATATGCTTTTTTGTTTTGCACTTCTATAATATATGCTACTGTAATATATCCTGTATAGCCAAAATGATGTGGATACCTGTCATCACACCTATATGTGTATCCTCCCCAAACTGTTACAAACCAAACATCTACAAATGTTCTTCACTAGCACAAAAAAAACCTACCCCAAACCTCCTCTGCATGACAATGCCCTATGTATAAAGTAAGTGCCATAAGGACATGGCTTGCCAAAATTGGAGTGGAAGAACTGCAGTGGCCTGAACAAAGAGTTGGCTTCAACTTTATTAAACACAACTGAATTGCCAGGCCTTTTTGCCCAATGCTTGTCCCCAACTTCAATAATGCTCATATGGCTGAATGGACACGGACATTCCAAACGGAAAGGCAAAACAAGAACAGGGGCTGTTATGACAAAACCGATGGTTTTGAAATGTAATATTCAAAAATCATATATACTGTAGATGTGATGGCCCCTTAACTTTATACAAATCAATTATACAAAATATATCATTTGAAATCACGTAAAAATTTTTATTTTTTTTTACAAAAGTAACCTTTCCAACAAAAATGTAATGTTATAAATAAGTTTTTATTTCAGTGAAGATTAGAAATGTGTGTGTTCTTCTTCGAAAACGATATACGGATGGCCATAGGAGCCGTACTTTGATACCAGGTGTGAACGACTAAGTGTGTCAGCTGATCTGATTATTTGAGGTGGATGATAATACCAGACATGAACATGAATGTACACACAGACAATCAAGCATTCCAGACTTCAGCTTTTTAAACTTGTTTTCTCAGCCACGTAATACCCACGAGACTATGGCTTAAACCTTTATATTTGCTCAATAGATAGATAGATAGATACAACTTTATTGTCAATGCATAGTATAGGTGCACAGCAACGAAGTGCAGTTTAAAATCTACCAGAAGTGCAAATAGTAGCATTGAGCAAACTGACAAGGGCAGATAAATACAGATAAATGTGAAGGCTCTGGCCAATGTAAAAATGTGCAGAAGCTGTAGAGCAAGTACACTAGTAACTAGTGTACTTGCTAGAAATATGGAATATATAAATGTACAATATAAGATATGTAAAACTGTATTTACATTTACATTTGCGGCATTTAGCGGAAGCCCTTATCCAGAGTGGAGAAGTTTTTTTGCCAGGTACAGCAAAGGGTTCAGCAAAGAGGAATTTGTCTTTGTGTCAGGTGCAAACATATACACAGATACGTAATGTGTACACAATTTTTAAATTGACTATAATAAATTAAATAAATACTGTATACAGAAAGTGGCTTTGCAGGAGAAGTAGTGCAATTTAGAATGTAGAAGTGAAAGTGACTGTCCAAACATATATACAGACATGAAGTATGTACACAATGTAGAATTAAATAAATATTGTATACAGAAGTGTGAGTTTGCATAAAAAAGTAGTGCAATTTATAATAGAATGTGAAAGTGACTGTCCGTAAGTTTTTGGAGGGGGTGGGGGGGTCATCTCGGGGTAAGTAGGGCACTGTTTAGCAGGCTGACTGCAGTGGGGAAGAAACTGTTGTTCTTGTGGCGTGAGGTCCTGGTCCTGATGGACCGGAACCTCTTGCCAGAGGGGTTGGACTGAAAGAGTTCGTTTTCAGCATGAGAGGGGTCAGCTGCGATCTTGGCTGCACGTCCCTATATCCTGGAGGCCTACAGCTCCTGGAGGGATGGGAGACTGCAGCCAATCAACTTCTCCGCAGAGTGGATGACACGCTGCAGCTTGGCCTTGTCCCTGGACAAGCAAACCAGACTGTGATGGAGAATGTGAGGATAGATTTGATAATGGCAGTGTAGAAGTTTACCAACATCTTCGCAGAGAGGAGAAACTTCTTCAGCTGGCCCAGGAAATACATCCTCTGCTGAGCCTTCTTGGTGAGGGAGCTGATGTTCTGCAGAGCTGCATAATGATTACTGGCAGTCGAATCTTTACATTTACAGCATTTGGTAGACACCATTATCCAGTGACTTACATTTAGCTTACTTGTACAACTATGCAGCTATGGGATTAAGGGTCTTGCTCAGGTGCCTAGGTGGTATCTTGGTGTGGCTTGGATGAGAACTAATGACCATTAAATCCAAAGTCCAATACCTCAGCCATTAAGCTACCACGTCCCCGTGGGCTACCATCTACCACCTCTACCAGAGTCCTAGAGATCACTAGTGTGATGGTAAGATGGAAAAAATGCTGGCCCTGAACCTGCTGGTTCTGGCGTTTATCTGTTAGTATTTATCATGGTGTATATGTCGTCTAGGTTATTTGTAAAAGCCTGAAAGTCGAAAAACTTTTTGACTTTTTCACATAGTCAACATGTTGATAAGGACTTCTCATGTACAATATGAAGTTTGTGTAGTCTACAACACAAATGCCATTTACAAGCAAGCAATGGGAAAGTTTTCCCCAACTACCTGTGATAGGAAATGTGTCTCAACTGTTTCACTGAGCTCACAGAGAAGCTTTTCACTGACTCAGCCTTATACCAAGACTCATTTGAAACTTTCATCCTTGGCCAGCAAAAACAACTAATGTTAGCTTGGCCATTCCCTGTTCATCCCTTGTGAAACAACCATCCCCCCACACATCCACCTCCTTCCATCTCTTCTCCCCCCTCCTTCTCCACCCATGTCCTCAGATTTCGTTTTCCTGTCCGAGCAAGTCACACTGACCCCTCCCTCAGTAGACATGAACGGCTCGATTCCAAACAACACCTTTCTCACTACATAGTGCACTAAACGTTCATTACAGTGTATCGTCTCATAGTCTACCCTAGTAGAAAGACCAGGGGGCGTTTGGAACACCAACCAAGATTGGCGCGTTCCCAAAGCAAGCCCTTGTCTGATTGGTTGGTTTGCGTTCCCTCGGTTGTAATTGGGCAGTTTTTTTTCTGCAATGGATCCCCGAATCCCAGGCACGCCGAGGGACTGATTGCGGCTCCGAAAGCAGCCGATATGCAAGGTTTGTGATTGTTTTTGCCCCCCATTTCCCCCTCCTACTTCCTGTGTGCTCTAGCCAGCTGGCTCATCATGTGCATTGACACAGGCTTTTCTTGTTTTCCCTACAGGCAGGGAGAGGCAGTGAGAAGTGACTGCTTTAGTGTCGGCCAGCTTTCTTAGCTAAACACATTGTATTTGATGGAAAGAAATGTCAAGCATTTGATTGGCTGCATAGAATGTCAATCATATTTATTATACGTGTAGACTCACATTAGATTGACTTGATTGCAACCAAAACCAGACTAATATAAGATGATTACAGATCCTCAGGGTTGTTATTGTGTAATCAAAAATATTTTAATTAACCTCCTGATATTAAGCCCAGGGTTTCTAAAATGCTCTTGATATTAAACTGGGTGTTTCAGAGCTTTTATAACAATCCATTAGTGTTACACCATAACACTGGCACATCTAGAAATGTAAACATTTCAGTACAAATTCTGCCAAGCCTAGGAAAATGAAAACTTGTTTTCGATGACTTATCCAGTCCTAGTCGTGTGTTCGTCCAATTAAATGCTTTCCAAGATGGCTAAGTCCCGCCACTTGGACCGGTTCAGATAGGGTCATTCCTTTTTTTTTTAAGTGGACTTGTGTTAATGAAGGAGACGATGAGAAATCTTTTTTGGTTGAAATCTGGCCCTTGTGAAATTTTTTTGTGGTGTTTAGTCTGGGGTGTGTGTGGTATTATTTCAGTTGTTATTGGCTGGGGTGTAAGTCAGTCAGGTATGTCAACATGTCTTTGCTCTGACTTCTTTCGGAAAAGAAATACATCCGCATACAGCTGTGAAGTTCATGGTGATTTTAACAAAGAGGTCCTTTTGATGTTAAAGTTTTTGTCCTGATGAGCACGTGAATGATCGCTCTCTTAAGTTAGATATTTTGGAAGTTGCTTACAAAATCATTATATATATATATATATATATGTATGTGTGTGTGTGTGTGTGTGTGTGTGTGTGTGTGTGTGTGTATATGTATGTATGTATATAATATCGAAGGTCGTAAAGGAATAGGTCTTACAGATATAAAATGTAAGCAGCTTCCTATGTTAATTCAAGCATAATGGACCTGCTTCAACAGGTTTGTGGTGGTAAGTTTTTCCTTGTCGGAGCTGTGAGGCCAGTAATAAGGTAGTAACCCAGACTGTGTCAGGGAATGGTAAGATTTTGGTATTAGCGCCTTAAAACGTTCCACACAAGCCCATTTTCTCACTCTCCATTTTTTAAGCAATGTTCATAGACATATAAAATAGAGAGCCAATGTAGAAACAAACAAGTTAGTAATCAAATCTATGTAACAAAATAGATGCATTTGAAGCTAAAATGCAATAGAAGTCACCCCCAAGAACGTCTGCTTGTTATCTAATAGCATATAGTATCTACAGCATGCATCTACCATACATTTTATATCCATTACCGCTTATTCCTGGGTTGTAAATAGGGACTGTATGTCCGACTTAATATTGTCTATTGTAATGCAACAAGCATTGTATAGCTGTCATGATTGTTTCAATCAAGTCAAGCCATATTTAGTCACAATATATTTGGCAAGATCTCCAAACTCAAATATGTAAGCGTAAACTAAAACCTGCATGGTATTTTATTCTGGTTAAATCTACAAAGTGTGTGGAATGACAACTGAGTAATGATCTAGAACAGTATTTTCCCAAGCATTACAGAAGTCATTTTGTTGTGTGTGTGTGTGTGTAGAGCAAGAAATCCTCCGAGTACACAACTACACAACAAGACCAGCTCAAATTCTGTTAGAGACAGTGTGGGAGTTTGTACAGCTGTGAAAACAGAGCACAACCCGAGTCTGTGTCTCTCAACAGCAAAATTAAATAAATAAATTGTAATTGTAGCTAACAAGTACTTATTGTCAAAATTGATAAAAAGGATTTTGTTGTGAGGAGTATTCGTCTTATAGTTCCACTAAAACGGCAGATGGTTACATCAAAGTGGAAAAATGGTGTCTTATTCTTTTTTTTTTTTTTTTTTTTTTTGGATGAATTACAATGAAGTAGACAATGTTAATGATGCAAATGAGCGACACACCTCGTTCAGAAATGTATCCACATTTCATAGAGAGCCTACAGCAATCTCAAGTAGGACATTGCTATGGTGCATATAGCATAAACGAGGCCAAACAAACAGCAGACCCGATTGACGTAGTGTCGTGGGTGAATATTCCTTTTAATTATTGTGAACCTATGGTCTCTTTCTGGTTTCACATTTAGTCACAACGGGGTGAGATCTTTAGCTTATGGAACATTGTCTAAAGGTCATGCAGAATTGGAGTCTTGTCAAGAGATACTGCAGTACCTCAAATCCAAGGCTAGTCTGTAAAATAAGGGGAAGGATCATTTCAGGAAATGGCAACTGTGGCTGTAGGGATAGGTTTACTGCGGTGGGGATCGTTTCAATAAAATAGGCTTTACTGTAATGGTGGACCACAGCGTCATTTTTAGCACAACTGCCTCATAACCACAGGCTCTGTATTTGTTACAAGCTGAGTTGAATAGGAGGCGTGTGGTCACACAGAATATATTACAAGAGGGAGGGTTGAGTTTAACAATTCTCCACGCTGATGTGTGTGTGTGTGTATGTCAGCGAGGCAGCAGCCGTGCATGCCTCAGACAGTTTAATCTTTCTTTCACAGGGGCTTCTTCTCTCCCCACTCCGCCGTTTCTCTCATTTCATTCCACAATGGAATATTGTTGCTTTAAGCCATCCAGCTGCAGACAGCTCTCTTCCTCCACTGTCTTGCTTTCTTCCTATCAGTGGATTGATCAGAGGAGTGTGGGTGGAAAGTGTCACCAAATCATTATTCCGTTGCCATTTTCACAGTGGAAACAGACTGTGATTTATATGCTTAATGCTCTGGTTTGTAACGAAATGCAGGTTTCAATGGTTTGCTAGTAAATCAATTGGGGAATTATGTAATATGTCAATTAAATGAGTAAATTAGTCTAGTTATTACTAATTAAATCAGTAATTAGTCAAGTCTTTAAATATCATTTTTATCTTAAATCGTTGTAAGAACGGACATAAATAAAATGGGTCACTTATTTAAAGTATCTCGTCATAACTGCACTCTTAATGTTGGTCTACTATTATATTATATTATATTTGATTATATTCTGTATTATATTATATATATTAAGCTTGATGTTTTGGAGTTGTATTGGAGCAGGTAACGTTGGAGACTTATTCCAGCTGAAAGAAATACTGAACCAACATGACACCATTACTTTGGACTGAAGCTAATTGTTGTCACTTCACCATACAACAAGACAATGAAGCATAAGTCCATGTTCTGTAAGCGTTATTTAAAGAGCTGAAGTGTTATCTATCATAGAATTGCCTGCCCAGTCACTGGATCTAAATAATATTGAACTGCTCTGGGATGAACGGGTTTGGGAGGTGTATTCTATACACATATAGTAGTGAAAAACACCTTGCATTGGCAGTTTTCCAGTTTGACAAGAGGCATGGCAAAGTATTGCATAGTAATTGCTGCTTCTTTTTGTGAAAACTTTAATAAAACTATAAATAGCCTGAACATCTCTAAACTTTATTCTTCACAATTAAAATATTAATGAATCTATGCTTAAGCATATTGTGATTTTTCATTAATATCTTTTTAAACTTTAAAAATAACCAATTTATTTACAGTTTTTCTGAGTTTTAATAGCATGTTTTTTTTTTTTTAAAGCAAAACCATACATTTGTTGTCATGGTTACAGCGTATACGCTAGTTCATCACAAGACAGATTGTTTATAATTATTTGCATATCATATTGGTGATTGTTTTGTGTGCTGAAAAACCAATTATATGCAAAACAGGTCTAAGATTTATGACTTAAAAAGGACATTTGTGCCCATTTTGAAACAATTGAATCGTTTAATAACATGTAATAACAGATAATAAATATGTAATGAATGTGTTTTAAATGTGGCATTGGGCTGGACATATTTTCTTCTTTAGCTCTGTCTATGTATTGACTTTCTTTATTCAATAAGACAAAGAACAAATTACTCGGAAACCTGCGTACTCATTATCAAGTCAATACATGACAAAAACATGGTTTACACACCGGCCATTTGTTGTGTTCGACTGACACGGCGGCAAGGCTGTGGATACGGTGGGTCCCAGTCACAAATGAAAAGTAAAAAAAAATGATTAAGGGATCTTCTGCTTCAGTACAAACCTTCCTGGACACCAGCATATGCCTCATTAGCTCAGGCTCCCAGATTGGCTCGTTAGCCAGGAAACTTAGCAGCTAGTCACTTTCTGAGGTAAATATAGCATCCCTTCATCACACCTATGACAGTTAGAGACTTGCTAAATAAGTGTGAGAAAAAGAGGAAGTCATCCAGATAAACACAGTGTATTAGAAGAAAACTTTATTGTATTTAAAAATTCAGTGTCACAATGACATTATAATGTCACAATGTCACGTTTTATAACGTGAGCAGACCAAAAAATAAAGGACACAAGACAATAAGGATTGGAACACAACCTTTTTTTGGCAAACACTACCAAAACTGATACCAACGATTTTTTAATCATAAGTTTAAATATTGCTGTTTTATCTCTTAATTATTTAATGCCTCTTCCTGTAGCTTGTAAATGGCCACAATCAATCAGGGAAACAAGATTTGATTTATCCTTTCTTGACCCTTTCTTTCAGTTTCATTTTTACAAGATTAATTATCAGAAACATCGTTGACAAAAACGTAATATGAATCATTATGATCTGGGCGTGTCCACTCGATAGGATCGTGTGAACGGAAACATTGTTCAGCGTGAGCTTGAGATAATAAGAATATGATAAGGTTACCTCTGCATGTTAACATGTTTTAATGCTTAATTCCACCATAACCGCATGTCACCATATTTGTAGCTGTAATGTGGGTTTTATGTCATCCTCCAACATGAGTAGGATTGTAGCAGTGATCATATATTGATGATGAGAAATATCTGACATTGCCAGTATTATTTACTAGTCTTTGGTCACCATGCCACCAAATGATCTGCTGGTGAACATCCCATATTATGAGCTGTAGACCACCAATGTCACAAATCATTGATTTATATGTTGTGTACATTTTTCTGTCTGACAATAAAGTCAGACAGGAGAAGTGGAAGCCGAGATTGTGCCATGACACTCAAACTGTGTAAATCTGACTTTAAAAAAAAGATCAATACGATGCAAAGTTCATTAAGTGTGGTTCAAAATGAGGCTCATTTTGTTTCCCAAAGTATCTCATTTTAATAGTTTAAATAGTACCTTTGCATTCAATTCCCCAGAAGTCTGAGATGTTCCTAGCAAAACAGGTAAAAACAAAAATGCTACAAGCACGACTTTTTTTTTTTTTTAAATCAATGCCGTTTAAAATATTCATTTTCTTTTCCTTGTGTTAAATCACCTCAAAACAATGTAATTTAAGCTCAGAAATATAGTATATTAATAGTATAGTATATAAACTGTACACGTGGTTTTTCCTGTTTATATTTAATATTTTTATATGCATCTTAATCACCATGATTATTCACTTAACATGCATGCCACATAATTGACTGACTGCATAACTGCATAAATAAGCAGGAGTTCCTGTTTGATGTAAAGAATACCTTCTTCTTCTTCTTTCGGCTTCTCCCATTAGTGGTCGCCACAGCGGATCATCCGTCTCCATACCCCACCCCCCCGTCCTCTACATCTGCCTCTTTCAATACAACTACCTGCATATCTTCCCTCACCACATCCATAAACCTCCTCCTTGGCCTTCCTCATTTCCTCCTACCTGGCGGCTCCATCCTCCATCCCATGTCCCTCCTCTACACATATCCAATCCATCTCAATCGCACCTAACGCACCTTTTCTCCAAAACGTCCTACATGCGCTGTCCCTCTAATAAACTAATTTCCAATCCTCTCCATCCTCGTCACTCCCAACGAAAACCTCAACATCTTCAGCTCTGCTACCTCCAGCTCCACCTCCTGTCTTTTACTCAATGCCACTGTCTTTAAACTATACAACATCTCAGGTCCCACCACAGTCCTATAAACTTTCCCTTTCACTCTTACAGATACTCTTCTATCACAAGTCACTCCTGCTATCACTCTTCTCCACCCACTCCACCCTGCCTGCACTCTTTTCATCACTTCTCTAACACACTCTACATTACTTTTGCACTGTTGACCCCAGGTACCTGAACTCCTCCAGCTTCTCCACCTCTTCTCCCTGCAACCGCACCACTCCACTGCCGCCCTCTCATTCACACACATGTACTCTGTCTTACTCCTACTGACTTTCATTTCCCTTCTCTCCAGCATGTACCTCCAACTCTCCAGGCTCTTCTCAACCTGCTCCCTACTCTCACCACAAATCACAATATCATCCGCAAACATCATAGTCCACGGAGACTCCTGTCTGACCTCGTCCGTCAACCTGTCCTTCACCACTGCAAACAGGAAAGGGCTCAGAGCCGATCCTTGATGCAATGTCATTTAAAGGAATTTGGTACATTTTAGAATATTGTTGCAAAGATACATTTAGGTAAACAATGTCCAAGGGGGGGTCCAAGAGTCCAAAGCACATCTAATACAATGATTTATTCTTAATAATTGTTATTAATCTATTATTTAAAAAACAGAGGCACTTGGAATCTTTTAGGGGCCCTTGTAACACCTTTAGGGATCAAAGGGCCTTAATTTTTGAATTTTAGATTAGCATGAAATGTAAAGAATAACTCTGGTTCTTGTTGATTAGACCTGAAAGAAGAAACAGCAGCAAACTAGTCATTATTTTACATGCAATGTTCTCTCTTTTCTGTCCTGCCCGGCAGTTGTTCTGAATTTCCTTTTTTAAATTTTTTTTTTATTAAACTCCTTTTTCTTTTTTTCCTTCTCAGGAAACAAAAGATCAATTTTGCTCGAGCAAAAAAAAGAAAAAAAAAAAAAAAAGCTCCACCCCATTCCTCTTCCCTCTTTCTTTTGCATACACACACACTTGCGCTACCATTCTGTGTGTCGAAATAGAAAGTGAGGGAGCAAGGAGGAAGAGTGTGAGCGAGAGAGAGAGAGAGAGAGAGAGAGAGAGAGAGAGAGAGAAAAGACAGAGTGGTCGGGGCGAGCGTGCGCATATGGTCGTGCGTGCGCGCGCGCGTGTGCAGCTCCACTACAGCGGCGACGGAGTGAGGAAGAAAAAGAAGAAAACGGGAATAAGGAAACCGGGGAGGGAGCCGCCATATGCTGAGGGATTGGTGAATGTTCCGTTGAAAAGGGCTTGCTCGTAGGAAGGAGATCGCGCGATGGGGAGCTCACACTTGCTGAACAAAGGCCTGCCTCTGGGTAGGTAAAATTGTTTCGCTTTGCGTGCGCGAGCTCGCACGTGAAGCCACGGTCGCATTGCGAGCGAGCGCGTGATATACTGGACGTGTGCTCGGCGATTATTTGGGCGTTGAGCGGCAAAGCAGTGCGTGTCCCCCTTTTTTTTTCTTCCCTCTTCTTGTCGCTTATGCTTTTCCTTTCGCCTTCCCGTCTCAGTTCTCTTCTCTATAGTCCACGCGTGTAATTTCTCCCCGTGCAAAATACCATTTTGCGTGCCATATTATTATTTTTTTTAAGCAAAGCGTGCGTTTGTGTGTGTGCAATGTGCAACGCGAGGTTCTCCCTTGTTCCACGCTGTGTGTGTGTGTGTTCATGCGTGGAAAATCAGAGCGGTTTGGCAAGGACACGGTGCCTCTCACATTTGGGAATTCTCTTAACATGATGTACAGTGGAAATGTGGCTTCCAGTTCCCGGCCTTGACATGCTTCCTAATTCTCCTTTTTTTTTTTTTTTTTTTTTTTTTTTTTTTTTTTTTTGATGGGAGGAAATTTTTATTTTAAGAAACAGGAAGAGCTCAATCAATGTTTTTATGCATTAGGTACAGGCGCTTGAAGAACAATTCTCACCATGATATCATGTTATTACACGGTCATAAATCCTGTTATAGACTCCAATAATTAGGATCAACTTCCAGGGCCCTTTTCATGCCTGACAGTATGATGTCACCATTTCATTTTCTTCTATACAACACTGTGCTTCAAATAAAGCCATGTGTTAGAAGAAGATCCTCAGGGGCTGGGTTGATGGCCTTGCCCTGCGGTTTAAATGGACGGCCGAGGTAGAAGACATCTCGTTGCTGTGATGTGTCTCATTCAGAGACAGATCCCACACACATCTCTAGAGGCCAAGCATGAAAAACACTGCAGCGTTTGCATATTTTCTTTTTGCTTCCCGTGATTTGTTTTACACATGTGCACTTGTTAGAAATGCACCTTTACACAGAAATATAGAGGTCCAGAAAGAGAAAACTGCATCTCGTTCTGGTTAGTCCCGATACGGCCTGATTTCATGCATGGCACAGATCAGGTCCGCTTATATCACACTGCCAGTTTGTTTTCTAAATCAAAAAAATTGAACGGAGGGGAAAAAAGCTATTAGTCTGGAAAGCTAGACACCGCTAGACTTCACACAGCATGAGTGTTCAGTAGGTTTATGAAAGGAACGTAAACCTGGGATGAAAAAATAAAAAGGAAACTGGTAACTGTTTATTACTGATGGCAGGTGAGGGATCGACTAAGTAATAAGCAGCATAAATGATGGCAGACAAATATGTGTGTGTAGAGGGAGGAGGCCCACATCTGTCTGTGTGTGTGTGTGTGTGTATGTGTCTGTCTGTGTGTGTGCACAAGAGATGGGGAAAATAGTCACGTCATGTCTGCACACGCCAGATTAGATACAGTATACATGAATCAGGCATGTTGAAGTCACTGATGCATATATATCACTTAATAGTGTGATGCTTGTGACACAGTTTTGACTAATTTCGAGAGGGTTAGTAGACAAACCCTGCCATTATAGGGTACAAACATTGTTTTGCATTTTAATTAGAAGTGTTACGGTATGACTTGGCTATAGTTTTACTGCTTTTTCATTTCAATGAAATAAGGCTCATTGTATTCATTAGGAATGCTTGTTCACCAGTTCACAAGATAGATCCGGAGTGTATTCCTTGGACACAAGCCCACTAAATGCTGTGTAAACTATAAATGTATCCTATATATCAACTTAAAAAAAAATGGCCTAGTTTGGTACACACTATATATTTTTTTGCCCAGATGTAGCTGAAAAATAAATTATTAAAGAGTCCACCGAGTCATTGTTGTTACTTGTCAAAAACAAACCAGTCTAAGAGCACACCTATAAAATCTAGAAAGACAGGAAAATATGACAATATAACAAACAGAACAAACAAACTGAAGAGTACCTGAGGCTCAGGGTTTTTTTTTTTCTTTATCTTTGTGTTTATCTACACATTATCAGCATTTCTTATCAGAATGGGAACAAAACAGGAATGGTGGCATTTACTAACGTTAAACTTCAGACGTGAACTTTTACCCTGCAGTGTGTATGTATGTGTGTGTATATATATATTATAAATATTAAACCGCCAAAAGTTTATCTTACCTTAAATCAAACAAGAAGGGTCTTTACAAGGGCTTTACTTTTGCTTGTGGGGAAACAATCAAGAATTTTGCACAACGTTGAATACATATTTGTAATATGTAAAGAGAAAATAAACCACACAATGGTGACATGATGTTCTGTTAATCCATGGAAGAAAAGCATGTCTTGAAGTGTTTTTTTTTATATTTGTAAGCATATTATTATTATTATTATTATTATTTAGATTATCCTTATATTTGTATTTCTGTATATTTTTATTTTAAGGTTCAATATCGTGGAATGTTCATGAGAAATTAGTTCCACATAGTGTCACACTACCGAAAAACTTCCTGCAGATTCATCCATAACTAAATACACACTGACTGTAAGTGCAGATTTCAAAGATTACATGTTAAATTTCATGGAAAATAACAAGAACCTTTCATTCATTATTGCTGCTATTGTTAATGTTATTATAGATATTATTAGCTTTATTGTGAGAACATAGTCATAATACAATATAACCATTGTCAAAATAATGGAACATTTTGGGAAGATTGAAACAATATAAACCTGTGATATAACTTGCAGCCGGATCTACTGTCTACGTGCCAGTAAAAAAATTAATCAACAAGAATTCAACAGAAATTTGGTTTCAGTGTCTAATGTGGGCATTTTAAGGAAAAATTATAATGATTTATTTGTCCCTGTGTCCAGATTTCTTTTCAATTAGTTGATTATAAAAGTTCAGAATTAACCATTCAAAGGATTATGCCTGTAATTGTTTGCACTACACAAAAGATTGTCAAGTGACAGTTTTAATGAACAGTAGAACCAAGCGGAGTTCATCTGACCTGCTAATAAAGCTGACCTGCTTTCCTTATTATCCCACATTTCCTTATAAATTTTGTAACATGTAAATAAGCATTGGTATGATACACATTTTGTGTCTCAGGCCGTCTAACAGTCCAGTTCAGGATGCATCTGCGTTGCAATATGTTCAGGAAGCGTGAGTTTGACAAGTGAGAAAATGACCCAGCATGCCCCGTTATGTGCGCTGTAATTGGTAGCATTTTTT
This sequence comes from Silurus glanis, assembly GCA_014706435.1. NCBI lineage: Eukaryota > Metazoa > Chordata > Actinopteri > Siluriformes > Siluridae > Silurus > Silurus glanis. The sequence goes on along the minus strand of JAAIIK010000052.1, from coordinate 3,341,384 downwards.
TTTTTGTCAAAGTCAGTGACAAACGTTCTTTGTGTCACCGAATATCTGTGAACATCTCACTGGAGGTCAAGTACAGAGTTTATTTTACAGGGTGTACTTTATTTTGGGAATCTTTCCTAAGACTAACCTTGAAAGTTAATGTTTGTGTCTATTCTTGAAGCTGGGATTTTTTTTTTTTTTTTGCCCTTCTTCTTGCACAGTAACAGGGCTGCCACAGGAGCCAAGCTGTTCCCAAGCCTACGGGAAAGCAGTCGTTTGAATAATTTATTTATTTTTGTGTTCTATAACTATATTTGTATAATGGCCTCATGAATACGAATCTGTTTCTATATTTAGATTTGGTTTAGCCTCCAGGTAACCCTTTTACTCCGATTATGAGGAAATGTAAAAAGAATGGTGAAGTAACCTTTTGTTTTCCGCATCAAAGATCTAAATCACATTGCAATAAAATAAATATTTTATGATTTAGAGTTGGTAACATTTTTACTGGCAAATTATGTTTGCGTTTATGAATCACTGTGCTTTCATAGATCTTTTTGCTTAATTTTTTAATAGTGCAATTATTATTTTTTGGCTATTTTATTTTTGACTAAATAAAAAAAAAAAATTTATTTCAGAGTATAATGCACTTTTAGGATTCTTCTTCTTCTTATACAGTTAAATACATTTTCTTAAATTAAATTTCATGGACATGTGAAATTGCTTCATTCTGATTTGGTTAGTTTTAAATATATATATATATATATATATATATATATATATATATATATATATATATATATATATATATATATATGAGACCAATCATGTCATGTCATGTCACCAATCATGTAATAATAATAATAATAATAATAATAATAATAAAAGTAATAGTAACAGCTCAGAGAAATGCTCGAGGTTGTCCATAAATAGATGTTCACAGAATCCATTTGTATTTATTCGCATGCAGTCATTGAAAGTTTTCTTCTTATTGACTTTTCTTTTATGTTGTTTCTTTATCTGGAGTCATTGAACCATCTTGCTCCTTTTTTAAGGTTGTAATACTGGAGCGTGGGGTGGCCTCGATTTCCAAGCTGCAGCTTATATTTCCATGATTCATTTCACCACAAAGTAGAATTGATCCTCGCTTCGTGGGGGAGGCGAGTCTGTCGTTCTATACAAGTCCAGTTGCTGTAATCGAGACATTTGAATGCATATCACATGAAATGACAGATTCGAGGACATCGCAAGCATTTGTTGCGTTATTATCATATTTATTAGAAGACTTCTGGAGAGAGATGAAAATTTGAATGAGGTTTTTCACTAAATGTTTTTTTGCATCCTTCCAAATGTAGTTATTTTGAATTAAACGCAAATAAAATGTTGTTTAATGTAAATTTTTTTGAAACTGCATGCACAATGTCTCTGACCAACCCAGTAACCCTTGGTTGTTTCGCATTAGTGTCAAACTTCAGTGATGAAAAAAGTCCTAACTAAACTTGCACCTCTCTCTGTGCAGGCATCAGGCCTCCTATAATGAATGGGCCCATGCACCCTCGTCCTCTGGTGGCACTACTGGACGGCCGGGACTGCACAGTGGAGATGCCCATCCTGAAAGACGTGGCCACCGTGGCCTTTTGTGATGCTCAGTCAACCCAGGAGATCCACGAGAAGGTAGAGGAATGTTTAATGCATTTACCTTTGAGCTAGTCAGTCAAGTTGGACCTGTTTGGAAGCTCATTGGAAGAACAATGTGGTTTATCAGCTGAATATATGTTATGAATAATAATAGTGTTGCAACTAACGATTATTTTGATAATCGATTATTTTATTTATTTATTTTTCGATTAATTGGGGGGGGGGGGGTTTCAAACGAGATGTTTTGCTTATTATAACTATATAAAACCCTAAAGCCACATATTGAGTTTAACTAATTTTCATTTTGACATTTTATAAAGCTTATAGTGGCCGTTTGTTGAGGAGAGCATGCGGGATTTCTCCTTTTAACAGATTCACTCATGCTTGTTTTTTTCTGTAAAAAAAACCCCCAAAAAAATGCATTCGAATATGCAAGGTGAAGCAATTTGTGTAAATCAACATTTGTATTGTTTTAATGATCATTGGAGATGGCAAGATGACAACCATGCTTAAAAACATTAAAATAAAATGTTTGTTCAGTTGTGTAAGCATTTAGAATATTGAATTATTTTCATTTTGTATAATAATTAAATGATTATATGCATAAATTAAATATACAAACATTGAAAACAAGCATTTGAGCGTAGTAAAGCCGCAGTTAATCCCGTTTGAAAACGGACAAGTTAATTGTTGTAGTAGACAAATGCTTGAAAAGAGAACGGAACGGAGAAACGCAAGCTAACAGATTGGTGTACAAATGCACAGTAACTGACTAAAAATCTGATCGTTTACTGCTGCTGTTATTTGCTGCTTTTAGATTTGGTGTTTATTCGCATCGTTTTAATTGAATCCATCACTATGTCGAGAGCCAGTTGATCACCTGATGCTGATGTTGCAAGTCACACCAGAACAGATCTAGTCCGACTGTCCCGAAGTTAGCAAACAACAGATATTATTATCGATCTCATCGATTAAATGTTGCAGCCCTATATAATATTCAAGCCATTTCCAGCAAGTTTAGCACTGAGACAGTCTGAAACCCAGACTCCTATTTATTAGGAAAATGCTGCAGATCTAAACATTCACGCAGGTATCCGTTCAGCTAACCACATAGTCAGTAGCCTAAGTTAATGTTCACCTTTCCTGTTCACTAATGTTCAGAGGAAAAACTGATCTTAGTGACTCTTGAGAAACTGAGACCTTCTGAAACTAAAACTGCTGATCCCCTGGAAATTTCACACACAACAGTTTGCACAGAATGGTGAGAAAGACATCCAGTGAGCGGCAGTTTTGCAGGAGGAAATGTACTGTTGATTGGTCAGATTGGTATACAGGCGGTCTATAGGATCTTTTACTTAAAAACCACCCTTTACAGCTTTGGCTAGCAAAAAAAGTGTCTCACACGAAATGTTAATTGGGTAAATGACTACATGAGCTACGCTTTATGATTTGCTAATCAGATATAAAACCCACAATACTCTCCCACATTAGCTACCACAGCTGTCTGCCAGACAAGAACAGAAATCTGAGGTGGTATGGGTTGTGTTGTGGTTTTGACTTTATAACTGATTAGCTAAAGAGTATATTCTATTCTTTTGTATTACTAGTGATTTATTAGTGTTTTTACATCCTGTTATTAGCATAATCTTTTTGCAGTTTTAGCATTTTTTAAAACATACCTGTTAATATTTTTAATATAAATATTTTAAATAGAAATTACTTAATATTAAGTTGCTGTGCCTAAAATGTTCTTTTGTACCTAAAATGTACTTTTGTACATACCTCTGATAATAACTCTTACTAATATTATTGGTTACATAAATAGAATAAAACACAATGAGGTGTGTTATTATATTGAAATAATCAATAATGGGTTGGTGTGATGTGGCCTGACATGCATTTGATCAGTTTTTCGTTGCATTTCATATTTTTGAACGACCACAAAACACCACTTTAGAAACTTTATCGCTGATCATTACAAAGTGACACTGAAGAGTCCTTATGAAAAATTTTTAAATAAATTTCTCTTTAAATAAACTGGATTATATTATAGTTTACACTTTGTTATTATGGCATCATTTTAGAATGAGTGCACGGAACCTGGATCATTATCAGAGCTGCTATTATAGAAAATACCCTCATCTAATAGAAATATTTGCCCTAGTTTATACATTGGAAATGAAAAACTGTTGGCAGTCAGCTCATTAGAGCGAAGTGTACATCAGATTTAATTGCCTGTGAATAAATAGTTTTATTATAAGGGTTTTTTTGAAGGTTGTAATGACAAATTTCCATGAAGTGTTGCTGTTAATGTGCTGACTGTAGTTAATATACATATTAAACAATGAGCAGTAAAAACATGCGCAAATATGCTTTCATTCAGCCATGAACTTCTACATGCTGACCTGCAGGCTTGCAGTTGCAACTGTTCTAATTTCTAGGACAAAGTGGCAGCTGGTTACTACATAGTAGCTTCCGTTTATTGCTGTAATTATCATGTCAGAGCTTCACTATCTGTGGCTGTGAAACAAACAAAACAAGAAAACTACAAAACAAGAAGGTCTCCTATATATTGTACACATCGCTGAAATAATATGAAACTGTTTTACTTTTTAAAAATTACTTCGGATCTTGAACATGCTCGCGGCTTTTTTTTTCTTTTTCTGCTGACTTGCAAATCGCCTTTTTTGGCACGCGTTGTGTATTTTTGGACAGACGCCAGGCTTCAGCGTGCCCTCCCAGAGCTCGCAGGGACAGATGGCTCTCTGGTTTTCCTCCCTGTCCTCTTCTACAAGCCAATTTAAACTTCCCTTGCTGAATGGATGGGGTTATTACATAGTTCCCTCTACAAAAGAAAAGATCTTATAATACTGTTCCTCTGCCTGCGATTGCAATCAGTGGAATTTGTCAAGATGACAGTGAACAAATGAACAACCGGGTCTGTTTTGAAGCAGCAAACCCAACGTTTATTTGTCAAATTATTTTTCTTAGATAGCAGTTTAAAAAAAAAAAAAAATCAGTTTTCACAGCTCAGTTGACAGGATTTTATCAACAAAGTTTACTTTACTTTTTATACAGCAGTGGTGCAGCAAGTTCTCTAATTTTATTGGTCAGGAGTTGTTTATATGAAGTACTCTATATTAGCATGACAGATTTAGATTAACGCAGCTCTTCTACTAAATTATATTTTAGTAGCTAATAAACTATATTGCAATGGCATTGATGGCATTCACTGTCACTAAACCATTGTTTAACAGTTTTGGGAGAAGTCTAGAGTTTCATTAGTTTGTAAAGTTAAGCTGTAAACAGAAATTTCAGGATCAAAATCATTGCTGTTTTTTTCATATTAAAAAAAGAGATTCTTTTTAAAAAAAAAAAAAAAGCGTGACTTGTCATTAATTGCTAAATTGATGTGGTAAAATAGAAATACAGTAATTCCTCACCTATTGCGGGGGTTATGTTCCAGATATGTTCCATGTAAAAACCCGCGTTACAGTGAGACCGCGAAAGCTGAACTGCGATGTGTCGAAGGGATTACTGTAAATCTGTCACGATGTGTGATTAATGCAAAATAAATGACTCATCAGGCCATATTGCACAAGGCTGACTTTGTGACTTTCTTCCAATCCATGCCTCTAAAGCGTTCTTTGTAACAGGGAACTAATTAGATCTTTAATTAACATGTTACAATATACAAACAACTAGTGTAATAGTCAATTCAAAATGACATCACCAGGAATGATGGGACGGTTTCAAAACCCTGTTTTTTGTCTCTGCTGTATATACATTTTCATGTACGTTACTTCTGAAGAATATATTTTAAATAATTTACCTTTATCGACTGTCCTTTGGCTTTTCCTATTAGTCAGCTTTATTTGTGAAAGTAATCCGTGACATTATCTCTTTTATTTAAGGCTTTTTTTTTTGTTGCAGAGGTAATGTTACCTAAAATAAAGGTCAAAAGGTGTGTCTATAATTGTCACAGATGTCAATTATTGCGACGTACAAAACATTTAATGTAAACTTATTGGATTCTAAAAAACAAAACTCACCTTCCCAACTCAGGCAATTTGAATGTCTACTGAGGTCCGGTAAAAGGATTAAAGGCAGCCATATTGATAATTAAGCAGAAAGTGCTGAGGCAGTGTGTGCAAAATGAGAAGCACCTCAGTGACTGCGACCGTCTGTGAATGAAAGTTAATAAGGTGTAACTGAAATGTTTTTAGTCGTGTGGCTGTTGGAGCAGAAACGATTCCATGGTTACCTAAAAACTCGATGAAGGGTCACCACTTATTTCCATGAACAGCAGTGTTCATGGAAATGAGGTCCTAATAGACATTCAGCCGAACTGACTCACCGCTAGAGAGTGTTTTTTTTTTTTTTTTTTTTTTTTTACTTGGAAATGAAAACATGATTCATTTTGCTTTTGCATGAACGCCAGAGACTTCTCTGTAGTAATTTCAAGTAAATGCATTTATTTAATTAATCCCACTTTTTTTATGAGCGTAGGTGTTTGAGGAACTGGGCAATGTAATGCACTTGTGGGAGGCATGAATAGCAAACCTAACGTCATCACATTCTTCATAGAACATTCACAATGATTGTTTTTCTCCTAGTCGTCATGTTTAATGCAGTACATTTCTGCAGCCAAGAGCACAAAACACCGCATGACTAAGAGCAATGCTGCTTGGAATTTCTAATCATTTGCTCTCCACAGGAAACTTTTGAGATACAGCATATAATATTTAACATGGTATTCGGATTTAGCCACAAAAGGTAGATTTTGTCATGTGGTTTGGATACAGAGCTCCGCACTCACTCGGAAGAGACTTTGATAGACGGTTATAAATATTTTCCTATGGTCATAGTTGTGTTTCATTATTACGGTTATATGTTTGAAACTGAAAATCATTTCTCTGTGTGTTGTGCATGCTTTACAGTCATCCATTACCTCATGGAAAATGCATTATTTTTAAATAATAATTTACTGTCACTTGACACCTACAATATGAAATCTAACTATTCTGTTAATCTGTAATTGGGCCTGCGTGAGCTCTTTTTTGGTCCTGTCTTTAAACTTTAGATTTACTGGTGTTTGATTATATGGTGTTGGTGGCTCTTAAATTTTTTGAAGCAATACTGTTCAATTTATGATTTTTTTTTTCCACTTACATTCACTTGAAATATGACGGGGTCCCAAATAGAAATGCAAAATTCATTTGAATGGTTATTTCTATCTTTCATAAATAGCTATTGATCACTCGGTGACAAACACTATGCATAGTTGTTCTCTCAGACATACAGTACCATAGCTAAATTTTAAATGTAATGGACCAAATGATCAAAAATGTATACAAGGCTCTTTCATATAGGATATGCACTCTTCATGTGTCACTGCTTCTCATTTGTACAGTTTTACACTTTTACAGTTTTTGTACATTCTCGGGTTTTGAAAGTGAGTTCGCGGGATTGCATGAGACGCTGGAAATATCATCAGTAGACAGAGAGATATTGCTCCAAGATGTTTCAGACCCTACAAAAAGAAGATCTAATAAAGACATAGTTGTGGTCTTGCAAATACTTTAGGATGTGATATGCATACATACAGTTTCATGTATAGTTATATATAAAAATCTTTATTTATATGTGTATATTTGTCCTCACCTTGCTTCTTTCCTGTGTGGCACTCCAGGTACTAAACGAAGCCGTCGGGGCTCTCATGTACCACACCATCACACTCATGCGCGAGGACCTGGAGAAATTCAAAGCACTTCGAATCATCGTCCGCATCGGCAGCGGTTTTGACAATATCGACATCAAATCAGCCGGGGAATTGGGTAATCTCATTTCCTTCCTTCCTGCGTTAATTACTGACGTTATATATGGTGTGTTTATCTGTGTATGTGTGTCTCACTATGTCCATATAGTTAAGAGTGTGTATTCTTTCTCAGGGATAGCTGTGTGTAACATGCCCTCAGCCTCAGTGGAAGAGACAGCCGATTCAACGCTGTGTCACATCCTCAATCTCTACAGACGCACCACATGGCTGCACCAGGCTCTCCGTGAGGGCACAAGGGTCCAGAGCGTGGAGCAAATCCGAGAGGTCGCGTCTGGAGCCGCTCGCATCCGAGGGGAGACTCTGGGGATCATCGGCCTAGGTCAGCTTACACAACAGCTGTTAAGCATTATTATTATTATTATCATCATTAATAGAAGTAGTAGCTGTAGAAGTTTCCAAGGAGGAGGTATATGGATGTGGTGAGAGAAGACATGTAGATGGTTGGTTTGAAAGACGCAGATGTGGAGGACAGAGTGATATGAAGACGTATGATCCACTGTGGCGACCCCTAATGGGAGCAGCCTAAAGAAGATAAAGAAGAGTAGTAGTAGTAGTAATGGCATTATTATTTTATTATTATTATTATTATTATTATTATTATTATGTATAATTTTCTATTATTTTGCTTTACATGTTTTATATGGAATTATGTAAAATTGTGATTTTTATTTGTTCAAATGTTCACTTCACAATTTAGGATCGTTTTCTTGGCATAAGCAAAACATTTTCATACATTTTATAGTATTGTTCACAAAATATTCTTTTACCAAAATCTTTTACTATATTTTATTCTTTTTTTTGTTATTTTATTTATCCTTTATTATAAGTACAAAGCACCTGGAGATCTTTTTTGAGACCCTGACCAGGATAAAGCACTTAGAATAGAATGAATTTTACACGATATAGGATTAATGCAAAGGAATATTTATAACCTCTTTTAATATTTCAATTAGTACCAGTTAGGGACTCGGAAATCACAAATAATCATTTATATAAAGTGGGTCTGAGTCACTTGTAAATTAATCATTAAATTAATTACTCATTTAAGCCACTTAGAAGAGCTTTAAACAAGAAAATGAGACAAGTCTGATTTGAGTAGAAGCAAAACGCTATTGATTTGTCTAATGAGTGTGTGTGTGTGTGTGTGTGTGTGTGTGTGTGTGTGTGTGTGTGTTTCAGGGCGTGTTGGTCAAGCTGTAGCTCTGAGAGCTAAAGTGTTTGGCTTTAATGTGATCTTCTACGACCCTTATTTGTCTGACGGCATGGAACGAGCACTCGGACTACAGCGAGTAAACACACTACAGGACCTACTGTTCCACTCCGACTGCGTCACACTCCACTGCAGCTTGAACGAACACAACCACCACCTCATCAACGACTTCACTATCAAACAGGTAACATACTCACCACTTCATCTATCAGACAATGAATCCGTGAAACCACCTTTCACATATTTTGTGCTCCACATTTAAAAAATATTTTGTATTATGCATTAGTCTAAATAGAATTTCATTTTAATATTTGCAGTAGAGCCGCTCTGATTATATGGTGAAATCTCCTGCTGTATGTACATCAGTGATGTACCCTATTTTTGCTTAGACTTTTATCATGCTTTGTCCTTATTATAAACTATACACACAAAAAAAGCTGAATTGTTATTTTTCGTGTGGGTGTGTGTGTTAGATGCGTCAGGGTGCGTTCCTGGTGAACACTGCGCGAGGGGGGCTGGTGGACGAGAAAGCTCTGGCTCAAGCACTAAAAGAGGGCAGAATACGCGGCGCAGCTCTGGACGTCCACGAGACTGAGCCCTTCAGGTATGCAAGTGTATTAGTGTGAGAAAAAGACAAAGTTGCAGGAAAGCCTTGCATGTGTGTGTGTGTAGTAAAAAAAGTGACTGAGAAAGAAAGCCCTTTTTGGTAAGATGTGTGTGTGTGTGTGTGTGTGTGTGTGTGTGTGTGTGTGTGTGCATAAGACAGAGACAGAGTGCCTCAGGTGATTGCACCTGCCTGTTTACCAGCCTTACAGCATGCTAGCATTCCACAGTGTGATCACACTAGCATCTGCTGTCTGACACCTTTTATACCTCTAACTACTGTCTCAGTTTCAGCCAGGGCCCTCTGAAAGACGCCCCTAATTTGATCTGCACTCCTCACGCTGCCTGGTACAGCGAGCAGTCCTCCATCGAGATGAGAGAGGAGGCAGCTCGGGAAATCCGCAGGGCCATTACAGGTACGGCACAATAACACCTATTACACGAGTTTAATGTCTTTTATATGAAAAAATGAATGATGGAAATACATACAAGCGTTACAAAATGTCAGAATTTGTATCCCCAGAAATGTTTATTTTATTTGAATTTATTTATTTATTTATTTTTAATTGACTTATCAGTCTATTACCAGTGAAGTAGTAGATTTTTCACTTTAAAAAAATTAGCTCATTGAACAGGAACCCACAATTATGTAATGATTTTTACACTTTTACAAAGTGCTGGCACTGGAGACCTCTTTCATTATGCAAAGTAAACTAGGTTGGTCGGTCTGTCTGTCTGTCTGTCTATCTATCTATCTATCTATCTATCTATCTATCTATCTATCTATCTATCTAATCTATCTAATCTATCTAATCTATCTATCTATCAGGGCTGTCAATCGATTAAAATATTTAATCACAACATAATCGCACATTTTAAAAAATCTGTCCTGAATAGGTCTGGAACAGGTTGATTCTGTGATGGTGTCTTTTATACACATAGTGATTTGATATCAGGAGTTCTTTCCTAAAGGGACAGAATTAATTTGGGAGTGTGGGAGTCAGAATTCTTGCTAATTTGGTATGGAATCAAATACAAATTAATTTATAATCTTTCTTTAAGGTTTATTTTATGGATTTATTTCTTTTATATTCTGTCTCTCTCCCTGTTACAATAAACAAATACTTCTTTCCCCAACCTTTTGTGTGTGTGTGTGTGTGTGTGTGTGTGTGTATATAAATAAGTGTTTATGCATCATAAACACTTCCTGTTTCTGTTGTGGTGTAATATGACTAATTTTTGGGCCCCCAGGTCGTATTCCAGACAACCTGAAGAACTGTGTGAATAAGGAGTTTCTCACACAGACCACACACTGGGCAGGCATGGATCCTGCCATACACCCAGAGCTGAATGGAGCCTACAGGTTATAGATTAACACCGAAATGCATTTATGCTTGCACATTTTCACCCTGCAGATTGCAGTTTTATTCAAAGTAACAGTGGGACGTGAAAATCGTAGATTTGCAGACTGTTTAGTCAGCGCAGCGTTTCACATATTAGTTAAACCTATAGGGAAACTTGAGTGTGTTGGGGGAACTGCAGTCTGGGGGTTGCAGGAAAGGGAGTGAATATTGGGGGATTTTTTTAAGATAAATTTTTTTGCATATACAATTGAATTCAATTGGGTAGAATCCAAACTCTTAGAGTGGAGTATATTAGTATATTGAGGTGGAGTATTTATGATCAAGCACATCAGGTTCTACTCTTGGTTCTTTGGTTACTGTTGGCTTATTTCTGCTCTGCACCTATATTGTGACCTCATGCATGATTGTTATATGAAAATGTTTTTTCTAAAATGGAACAAAATATATTTGATGACAGCAAAGTAGAGATTTGCACCGATTTAATGTTAGATAAACGTAAATGCCGTTTCTAGATCTTTATCAGTCTCCCCTCTATTTCCTGTGTGTTGATTTGGTGGTAGTTTCTGCTGTGCCCCCCTGAGAGTTTCCACTCAAACATTGCAAGAGGGAGACAACATATCTTACTATGTAAATATATAAGCATTAACAGCACCAGGAGCACAATATAACCACAGTACCTCATCAGGCTAATATTATAAATATTACATTATATACACCTACTGTGGCATCCAGTGCAACCAAATAGGAAAACACAACTCTTCCCTAAAGCAGATTTCACATTCACTTATCGTGATTTTCCCTAAGTGCTGACCAAGAAATGTCCAAAGCATTTCTTTTAATGCTATAGTGCACATTTTGCATGTGCAAATGATTTAAATGTACATTTATTTTTTAAGTTATTTCTTCGATTAAAGCTGTATTGAGAGAGCAAAGAAGACATTATATAGTAAACCTTTAGAACCTTTAACTTTTATCCTAAAGAGGATGTGCTGAACATTTCTGGGCCATGTTTTTGTCTTTAGAATTGCATGCATTATGCAGTTGTGCAAACTGGCAAAAATGTAATCATATACTGTGCAGTCGAATTTTAAAGAGCATGCAGTGCAACATGAAACAGCACAAGAAGCCTTTATTTGCATACGTACAGCAGGAGGTGCAAACCCACCCAGCGCGCATTTATAAAATCGCCCATAGGTGTTATAATAAACATCTGCTAAAAGACTTGCATGCAGATATGTGCAGTGTCACCGCTCTGTACCAAACCACACAGAACACAAAAAAAAAGAAGGAAGTGGAATGTTTTGCTGTAGTAGACAGAATGAATAGAAAAAGCAAAGTATTGTATGCAGTAAAGAACAATTTGTTTGCACAGAAATCCCCCGCTTTACAGCGGTTCGAATCTGGCGCCTCCAGTTTATCCGGGAATCGCATTTGCCACATAACTAATTTGTTTAGCTGATTTTCCCGATCTCTCGTAGATAGCGCGATAGACCAAAGCGGCTTATAGGGAATTGTTTTTATGGAGTTTTATGTTGAAATTATGAAATTTATTAATAAAAATATAATTATTAATTATAAAATGAAGTAAAATGTTAATACAGTACAGTACTGTATACATTAAATAGCATTTTTTTGGGTGGCGTCCGTTTTTTTTCCGGTTTTTTATTTAGCGCGGGCGGTTTTGCAACGTAACCACCGTGATAAACGGGGGATTACTGTACTTCATAAGTAATGTACCTTATACTGTACTTTTTAAGTTTTTCCATCTTTGTCTGGCGTGTATTTAAAATTGCCCACTTCCCTATATACTTGTAATGGTTCAAAGTACACATACACCTAGGAGTGTCAGTATGTTTAGGGAATAAAACTCATAGAAGATCTATATTCCTTTGTTAGACATTCATATTTTCATTTCATGAAAATATTTAAGTAAAACTTCTATTGCTTTCCTTTTTACAGGTACCCACCAGGCGTGGTGAGCCTGGCGTCCGGTGGCCTCCCGCCACCTGTGGAAGGAATCGTGCCGAGCGCAGTGCCGATCAGCCACAGCCTTCCCTCGGTAGCACACCCTCCCCATGCACCATCTCCAGGCCAGACTGGTAAAGCCGAGCCCGATCGAGAGCAGCACCCCAACGAGCAGTTGTAGCTACACACTCCTATATCTTGAGTTTTCTGTGCTACTAGAGAACTCTCCTGGTCCTTCTTTACCCCAATGAAGAGGAGTGCCACAGGCTTGAAACCAGCCAAAAACGAAAAAATCACAATGAACCATGACTGTCTGAAGTAGCCAACCATTTGAACTGAAGGTGGTGGATCGTGCTCGCTCTCGCTCTCACTTTCTCTCTCTCTCTCTCTCTCTCTCTCTCTCTCTCTCTCTCTCTCTCTCTCTTTCTTTTTTTTTTTCTTTTTTTTTCCTTTGATGTGGAAACAAACAAAAAAAAAAAAATGGATTTGAAACAAAAAAAAAACTCCCTAAAACAAATCCTGCTGGTTTAGATTCTAGTCTGTCTAAGTGCAGTGGGCAATTTTTTGTTTCTTTCGTGTCCAATGGGTTTCATTGATAAAAACCGCCGTAGTTTTGAATGTATCCTGTTTGTGTACAGTTTTTAGGATATGATCAGTGGTTTGTAGAAAAAAAAAAAAGAAACACAGCATAAAGGGAGGTAACCATCAACTAATAGATTTTTATTATTATTATTGTTGTTTTAATTTTTTATATATGATTTTGTTTTTTTTGTTTTTTAAAAAATGCCCCGAAAGAGGCCTGTTTTGCACACCCTCTCAGGAAAATTATTTTCCCCTCCTTCCTCCCTTTGGAATTAAACCACATAGTGCATCGATAAATTGTTAATTTTTTAATTTTTTTTTAATCCATGTGTCTTTTTTGTAGTCTAAATTAGCACAGTACTTTCAAAAAGTATATTCAGTTTTTTTTTTTTTTTGTTTTTTTTATTGTTTATAATTTTCAGTTTTTGTTAACTTAGCATGTACTGCCTTATGTGTTAAAGGTAAAAAAAAATGCGTTCTGTTTTGACGAAGAAAAAAAAAATCCAGTTTGTCTTGTGAAAAGCTGGCGTCATGCTTGCCTGTTTCTGTGTGACTTGACCGTACCGTGTTTAACGAGGCAGCTCCGAGCTGCTGGGGTAGTTGCAGCGCTCCATTGCCTACATAGTTTCCTTCCTGATTAAAGTGGTAGGCTAGCAATATACATACTATATATACTATGAGATATCATTATTTTTTTGTTAAACAGAATTAAAAAAAAAAAAGGAAAAAAAAAAAAACAGAAATGTTTGTGACTGTATGCATTTGTATGAATTATTTTAAATGAAATAAAAGTCCAAATTTAATGACACGGCTTTCAGGGTGATAACACTGAAATTAACTCCTCAAGCATGAGATGTGTGATCAGAGGATCTGATGTGCATTAAATGAAGCCCATTTTACACCAGAAGCGATGCAGCACCATTGCACTTTAAAATCAAGCGTGGATTGTTTGCAAATCACATGGACAGGAGCGTTTCTTTTAGTGTCTTTTGCCCTGCTTTAGTACATGTGTGTGAATATCGGTCCCAGGTTATTATAAACATGCATTACTTGTGTAATGCGTAATGTAGCCTATCGTAGCTTACTGCGTCTGGTGTAAAATCAGCTTTACCATTTCTTTATTCGCATTATTAGCCAACGTTGGATTCCACAGTAACATTTAATGACTTATAAGGGAGAAGTGGTTGAGGTAAAACAGCAGTTAAGCTCACCCTGCTCTCCCCTACCATTTTTTTCCGTCTTTTTGGACGGTCTTCCATGTGGCATCAAATTAGCAGCACAATAATAATTTTGGCATGCTTAAGAAAAACAAATCAAAACAAATCCAGTTTTCATGATGCTCCTTAGAAACATTACTCCTCAGTCAGACATTCACATGATTGTACTGCTTCAGTTTTGATATCCGATACGAGGAAGAGGACATCTTTGAATTTGACTGTCTCCTGTCTCCAGTCAAAAAACATGAAACCTGAGATGAGCCACCAGGCGGCGGATACAGTTCATAAATTCAATAAAATAAAGGGTCCAATTTGTTTGCCTTCATCATTGCCATTATAATTGAACGAAGCCCGTTAATTAAGAATAATAGTGTAAACATGCAGTAGTTATTTCGACGCTGACAGGCAAATATACAATATCTCCTGGTTCATGTCAGTCTTCGAGTTACATTTCATGCACGATTGCTGAAATACAGTCCCAGTCATAATGGTGGTTAAAATATCCAGCATTAAGTTATTACTGTAATTAGGCTTTTGTGTTTATAGTGAAAACGTGCTCTAAATATTACAGATTGTCATGTGTTGCCTTCTGTGCAAACGGGTTATTTCACTAACGAGTTGTATCCTGTAATTGCAGAGG
>JAAIIK010000052.1:3306381-3316556 GCA_014706435.1 Silurus glanis | reverse complement strand
ATATATATATATATATATATATATATATATATATATATATATATATAAATAGTGGTGAGATTTTGGTTATAAATGTATATTACACTCTGTATCATAGTTAATCTGTATACTGCGTAGTAACTGTTACTTTGACAATCCCACTCAGTATATGAGTTCAAACAGCAAAGCATCATACATATAAAGTATTTTAGTATCTTACAAAGAACTTTATTGAATTTTATGAATATGTTAGCATGGATCCACTTTTAACTCTGTAGATAAGGAAACAATGGCTTATGTACCTGATGTTTAAAAAAAAAAAAAAAAAAAAAAGTTATTTAATAGGTTTGTATTCTTCTTCTTCTTCTTCTTCTTCTTCTTCTTCTTCTTCTTCTTCTTTCGGCTGCTCCCATTAGGGGTCGCCACAGCGGATCATCCGTCTCCATACCACCCTGTCCTCTACATCTGCCTCTTTCACACCAACTACCTGCATGTCTTCCCTCACCACATCCATGAACCTCCTCCTTGGCCTTCCTCTTTTCCTCCTTCCTGGTGGCTCCATCCTCAGCATTCTCCTACCAATATAACTCATGTCACTCCTGTCCACTCTTTTCTTCACTTCTCTAACACACTCTCCATTACTCTGCACTGTTGACCCCAGGTACCTGAACTCATCCACCTTCTCCACCTCTTCTCCCTGCAACCACACCACTCCACTGCCCTCCCTCTCATTTACGCACATGTACTCTGTCTTACTCCTACTGACTTTCATTCCCCTTCTTTCCAGCGTGTACCTCCACCTCTCCAGGCTCTTCTCAACCTGGTCACTACTCTCACCACAAATCACAATATCATCCGCAAACATCATAGTCCAGGGAGACTCCTGTCTGACCTCGTCCGTCAACCTGTCCATCACCACTGCAAACAGGAAAGGGCTCAGAGCCGATCCTTGATGCAATCCAACCTTCACCTTGAACCAGTCCGTCGTTCCTACTGCACACTTCACTGCTGTCACACTGTCCTCATACATGTCCTGCACCAGCCTCACATACTTCTCTGACACACCTGACTTCCTCATTCAATACCACAACTCCTCTCTTGGCACTCTGTCGTACGCTTTCTCTAAATCCAGAAAATACACAATGCAATTCCTTCTGTCCTTCTCTATACTTCTCCATCAACATTCTTAAAGCAAATAAGGCATCTGTGGTGCTCTTCCTTGGCATGAAACCATACTGTTGCTCACAGATGGTCACCTCTTCTCTCAGCCTGGCCAATCGGTACAAATCCTTTTCTCCTTCCTTAGTGTTCAACCTCTCATACAGCTCCTCGTATGCCTTTTCCTTGGCTTTCGCCACATCCCTCTTTACCTGCTGCCGCATCTCCTTGTACTCCTGCCTACTTTTCTCATCACCCTGTCGATCCCTCTTCTGTTTTGTTAACCTCTTTCCCCTTATGCTCTCCTGCACTTCCTCATTCCACCACCATGTCTCATTGTCTTCCTTTCTATTTCCAGATGTCACACCAAGTACTTTCCTAGCTGCCTCCCCCATCACTCCTGCAGTAGTTTCCCAATCATCCAGCACCTCTTCACCACCACCGAGCCCCTGTCTGACCTCTTCCCTGAACCTCACACTACACTCTTCCTCCTTCAGTTTCCACCATCTTATTCTTCTGTCAGTCCTCACTCTCCTCCTCTTCTTCTTTGCCTCCAAAACCATCCTACAGACCACCATCTGATGCTGTCTAGCTACACTGTCCCCTGCCAACACCTTACAGTCTCCAATCTCCTTCAGGTTGCATCTCCTACATAGAACATAATCCACCTGTGTGCACCTTCCTCCACTCTTATCTATGATCCTCCTTCTTCTTAAAATAAGTGTTCACCACTGCCATTTCCATCCTTTTAGCAAAATCTACCACCATCTGCCCTTCCGCATTCCTCTCCTTTAGGCCATACCTACCCATCACCTCCTTATCACCTCTGTTCCCTTCACCTACATGCTCATTAAAGTCTGCCCCAATCACCAATCGTTCATTTCTAGGTACACCATCTACCACTTCATCTAATTCTCTCCAGAATTTTTCCTTCTCCTCTATCTCACAGCCAACTTGTGGAGCATAGGCACTGATGACATTTATCATCATCCCTTCAACTTTCAGCTTCACGTTCATCACCCTATCAGAAACTCTCTTCACCTCCACTACACTCTTACTGTACTCTTCCTTCAGAATCACCCCTACACCATTTCTCTTTCCATCCACACCATGATAGGACAGTTTAAACCCACCTCCAATGTTCCTGGCCTTACTCCCTTTCCACTTGGTCTCCTGAACACACAACATATCTACCTTTCTCCTCTCCATCATATCAGCTATCTCTCTCCCTTTACCAGTCATAGTGCCAACATTTAAAGTACCAACCCGAACCTCCACTCTCCTACACTTCTCCTTTCCCTGCCGTCTCTGTAGACGTCTTCGTCCTCTCCTTCTCCTCCTTCGGCCAACAGTAGCCCAATTTCCACCCGTACCCTGTTGGCTAACGATACCTGTGGCGGTCGTTGTTAACCCGGGCCTCGACCGATCCGGTATGAAATTCTTAATCGTGACCCGCATATTCGATTTGGCACGTTTTACGCTGGATGCCCTTCCTAACACAACCCTCCCCATTTATCCGGGCTTGGGACCGGCACTAAGAGTGCACTGGCTTGTGCCTCCCTAATGGCTGGGTTTTATAGGTTTAATAGGTTTGTATTGATGTTGTTTTTTTGTTGTCTATAAAACAAATTCACTTTCTGAACTGTCTATTTTGTTCAGCACTACATACTGGTACTTATGAATTTTTATGCATCTGACAATATTGTCTAATAATGTATTAAATCCAAATATACACCATAATAATAATAAAATACATTTTATTTCAAAATTTAATTTTGATAGGCTGTATTAGGTATGAGACTTGTATGTGTTATAAATATGGTTATAGCATAATTCTTTCTATTAGAATCCTAACAAGAAAAATGTACATACATTTTTGTAGAACAAATTAAAACTTACATTGTTTAAAGGCTATAAAGTGAAAAATCATTTTATGTTTACTAAATAAACTGTGTCCTGAAATCCAGTGAATCATGTGACTCTATTCCTACAAATTTTAATACTCATATAAAGTTGTTAGAAGTCGTAAATAATTAGAAGTCGTGTAACTTTATTTCATTTTAAAAACCTTTAAAATAGAAATCAGTTCATACACAATACCAGAAAATGATTAAAGTCACAATTACGTGACAGTATGCATAAAAACGCACAGGATAACATTGCGGAATGTCGCCCTCTGCTGATATCATACGTCATTTCAATCTTTTAAGAGTGCAAAAGATATTAAAGTACGGTAATCCCCCGTTTATCGCGGTGGCTACGAAAAACCGCGATAAACGGACGCCGCTCCAAGAAATGCTATTTAATGTATGCAGTACTGTATTGTATTAACATTTTATTTCATTTCATTTCATAATTAATAATTTAATTTTTATTGATACATTTCATTATTTCAACATAAAACTCGATAAAAACAATTCCCTATAAGCGTTTTGCTCTATCGAAAAGAGAGGGGGGCTGGGGGGACCCGGGACCCCATAAGACATTAGGGACCCCCCATGACACGTAAAAAATAGACTTAGGGGGGTCCCCAAGATTATTTTAGTTAAAAATATATGAATTACAAAACAACTGGGTACCCTTTATAAGACTTCATCGAGCACTGAAATTAATTATGTGGCAAATGCAAAATATTTGATAGTGATGGTTAGATACAGGAGAGCCACCTTACCCCACAATCCAGGCATGTGAAGAATGAGACTGTTGTCTCAGAAATTAGTACACGTCAGATTTTCTTGCTGTTACAGAACTTCTCTGGACAGTCTCCCTGGGAAGTTTTTTGCCTTGTCCTTATACATTTGGGGCCGACAACCTGTTTATGGTGGTGTCATTGTGGTGCTCCATTTTCACAATTTGTTTGATGTTGGCCTTTACGGAAATCTAATGTTTTGAAAATTCATTCGTACGCCTCCCCTGAACAAAACTCTTCATACAGAGAGATACCATGCCTTCTTCAAAGCTCTTTACCGACCATGGCTTTGGCTTTGGGAATCGGACAATTGAAATGGCTCAGAGAACAGACAGGATTGTTTGTGTATGGTTGTAAGACGTAAACAAATTATTTGTCACTTGCTTATCATTACAAATAATATATTTTTTTTTCCTGCCATAGAAGTTAGTCAAAATAACTTACCTTTCAGCCCTTTACCCTTGCCATTTACTTTATGCTCCTAGCTGTCTTTGCAATTAACCTTTCATATAGTTTTTTGGGTTTTATACTTTACGAGTGATCAACATACACATCCAAGAACAAAAAAACCCCCAAACTTCAAACGTTTTTGTTCACACAACTTTACCAACAGATTGATAATCTGGTAGAGTCTAAAGATACACTACAAGTGACTACACAAACCCTCCAATCCATGTAAAACTAATACTATCTAATAGATGAAAATGTATAAAGTATACAATAGATGAATTTCTTTTGATTATGTATACTCAACTCAGCTATTTATTTTTTTTTGAGTCATGGACATCAGATCCACCATACACATTTATCTAGCTGCATAAACTGTCTAAAAAACACTTTTCAGATTTTTATCTCTGTAGAATCTCAGCTCAGGGCTAATGTTTTTTATACAATAACAATACCATCCCAAAAGAACATCTCTGGAAATTCTTTTGTAACACTGACCAACGTCACTTAAAGATGTATTAACTAAATTATTATTTTTATTAGATCAATAAGTTCAATTAAAAAACAACATTCGGATCCTAATAAACGGGAAACTGTTGGTTTGGCTCGAACAAACTTCACAAACTGAATAACGAAGCATTTATCATGAATATCTCTTCAGGAATAGTGAGGATGATCTTCCATCACTATTAAACTCTACGGCCTGTCGTCCTCCGTGCCTGGGGAACGTTTGTCTCGAGGCACTCTGCCCATGTTGTAGAACTCTGTGTTGGGTCTCATGTCTGTGAGGTGGGCTATGCGGTTAGACAGGGCAAAGAAAGCGGTGATGGCAGCGATGTCCCAGATATCATCACGATCAAATCCGTGAGCCTCTAGAGAGCTGAAGTGCTTGTCGGTCACTGTCTCACTGCGACACACAGTCAGGGCAAAGTCCAGCATGGCTCGCTCCCGTGCAGTAAGATCTGCGACTTTATAATTCACTGCCACCTGCAGGGACAAGGGAAACAAACTTTTGGAGGAGACCATAAATAATCTACAACACACAAGCTTGTGCTTGATTCTCAGATTCAAATTGTATTTGTCACGTATATAACTGTACACATTAGGCCATGCTTTTCATGACTGGTCAGTGTCATAAAATGAAATATAAAAATAATAACGGAAATGATTTTCATATATTTTCTATAGTTTATACCTTAAATTCTATTTCTTTTGTATGCTTAAATGTTGGAGAGTCGTACAAAGCATTTCACTGCATGTCGTACTCTGTATGAATGTGTGTGTGACAAATAAAATTTGATTGGATTATTTATTAAACAATAAAGAATTCAAGAATAGAATAAAGAGGAATTGAAGAGAATGAATTTAAACGCACACATTTTAAAAGAATTTTAACTATAAAGAATGCATAATATATTAAAATACAATCACTTCAATTTACAACAAAAATATAAATGGAACCTAAAAAATAGAAATAGAACTTGCAGTAGAGATATGTATTTGTTCAGGGGTGAAGTGTAACAAATTACAGGTACTAAACATTAAAAAAATAAATTTATTATTACAACATGGTACATTTACTTGAGTATTCTATACATAAGTATTTATTTATATAAGTATACAAGTTATTTTTGAAGATAAGATTAAGCAACCACAACAGCATTTCTTCATATAACTTGCAAAGTGAAATAAAAAGAATAAAGTAAGAACACACAAACACACACACACACACACACACACACACACACACACACACATTCAAACAGAAACACACATACCTGATCAGCAAGTGTGGGCTTCTTCGAGTAGATTCGGTGTAGTGCACTGTGTGATACAACGCAGTACAGGCAGTTATTATGGGCGCTGGTTGCCACCACAATCAACTCCCGATCTGCCTTTGACAAACCTCCTGTAATTTGGAAAAAGAAAAAAACAACAACACAAAAACATACAAGTTTTAGGCCAAAATTTACCAAATTATTCAATATAAATCTTAATCTGTTGGGTGTGATGTGTAATGTCTGTTTCCTTCAGTCTCATACTGGTCTCTTTGTTCATGAGCAAATTATAATAAGCGAAGAAAGCTCGGAACTCGGCAGGACGATGAGCAAGGACCTTGAAGACGTTTGGCAGAAAGCCACCCTGGAAAATGGGTATTGTATTAAATAGTATTACTCCTCAAATATACACACATGTACAGACAAATGTTAAGAAAGCAGAACATTGTTGCCTTGCCTTCAGCTCAACCTCCTCCATCAACTCCACAATGTCATAGGGCAGGTTTTTCTTGTAAGGCACAGGAAAGCGGCTGATTTTCTCCTCTTCGCTGTTACCGCTGCCAGAGTAGCGAATGCTGACTGGTGTCCTGTGACACACCTGGCTCTTCTTCACCATAAGACTAGACTGCAATTGTTGAAACATAAAAGGAAATTGCAGATTGTTATTTGAGAGAAATGCTAACAACATTAATAGAGTCCTGTTAGTATCTATAGGTTTATTGCCATGTGCAACCTTTGAGAATTCATAGCTTTTGAAATGCTACACTCACTGGTCACTACGATTCCTTTAATATTCATATCAAACATCCAAATAAAGGCACATGCTATACATGAATAAAGGCAACAAGGTTATGGTAACTCAATTGGATACTCTTTAAAAACATGGTAAACAGAAAAGAATCTCAGAATGCACAAGCCACCCCTAGAGCCAGATGTGTGTCAGGTTCTGCCCTTGTTAGCCAAGAACAGGAATCAGAGGCTACACTTGGCGCAGGCTCAACTAAAATGGACAGTTTAAAGAATGCTTTTCCAGTTCAGGTTCGTTAGAGTGCCGACTGAAGCCATCGATTCCTAGGCATGAAAAAGAGTGTAAATGTTTGTATATTGGGTGTCCTTTTGGCATCCGAACCAGGTCATATACACAGTATACAACAATCGAACATAACATTATGACTGGTGAAGTGAATAATACTGAATATCTCTTCATCTTGTGCAGCTGGAGGTAGCAGACCTGAAGATGTTGAGGTCTTCGTTGGGAGTAACGATGATGGACAGGATTAGAAACGAGTTTATTAGCGGGACAGTGCATGTAGGACGTTTTGGAGACAAGGTGAGGGAGGTGAGATTGAGATGGGTTGGACATATGCAGAGGAGGGACATGGGGTAGATCTGTGAGGGAATGCTGAGGATGGAGCCACCAGGAAGGAGGAAAAGAAAAAGGCCAAGAAGGAGGTTTATGGATGTGGTGAGGGAAGACATGCAGGAAGTTGGGTTGAAAGAGGCAGATGTACAGGACAGGGGGGTGTGGAGACGGATGATAGGCTGTGGCGACCCCTAATGGGGAGAAGAAGAAGATCTCTTCATCATGTCACCTGTTAGTGGTGGGATATATTGGGTAGCAAGTGAACATTTTGTCCTTAAAATTGACGTGTTAGAAGCAGGAAAAAAGTGCAGCAAAAGAGGGACTAACACAATATTACACAGGTAGTCATAAAGTAATGCCTGATCGGTGTATAATGTAATGTAATGTAATATAATATACACAGTATTATTGGGATAAACTCCACACTCCAACACAACCCTATCCAGGATAAAGCATTTATAGAAGAAGAAGAAGAAGAAGAAGACGACGACGACGACGACAAAGAAGAAGAAGAAGCTGTTGATAAAAAAGCTCAAAATTATACATTTTCGTAATGTTACTCAAATGTTGATAAGAACTTATTTAGCAGGAAAAAGGAACTGACTTACTAACATCCTGTCCTTACTCATTTCTCATACTCGTTGCCATAACTTTTAGGTGACGCCACATCTAGATCATCTCTACGCCTGTCCACTATTATAAGATTTCTGCTATGACTTTCCATTTATTCCTTATTTTTCATATTTTTAAACTCTACAGACCACTACATCACTATAGTAACAAATGATGTACAGGTATAATTCAGAGTATTTTCCCCTAACGTTAGAAGAATGTTTCCTCAACCATCTCTGGTTATTGTAACGTTATTTGAAGATTGTGGGAATGTTAGGGAATGTTGACTGCCTGCAATGTAACCGGAAAATTTCCTTGAAAGCAGGAACTAAGAAGCTGAGATCATTTCAAAACACCAAAAACAAACAGAAAGTTCTGGGAACATCTTAAGATGGGGAAGATGCCACCACAACTATGATTAGATAGATACCAATCTTAAGCTATTTAAATAATTTAATAAAATATTGAAACACAAATTATTGTACGGGGCAATAGACAGAATTTAGACAGGTGCATTAGACAGGTTATAACGCGCATTACACTGTAGGCAGAATTACCCCGTTCTTACCATCAAGCATACAGCAGAAGGCCGGACAACCCTTAAAAAACCTCCACACATCATCTCCCTGAATTTCTTACTGTAAAACACTACAGCTGAAAAGTTTGAGAGCTGAAAAGTCCACAAACGAAATCAATGCCAAAATAAAACACTCCCCTAGAGTGGCGCTATAGCACCACCAATTAGAACGCAGCATAGTGACACGCCCCCTTTACGTTACCCAATCGAATTTATGGATTCATGAGACTACTGGAATCTGTATGTACAATTAACTTCCGTATTACAAATGCATTGGAAGGGGCAAAATAAAAGTACTGACTCTCGTTAATTCAAGACCGCGCTTTATTGCCGAGTATGTTTGCACTTATAGGGAATTTGTTTTGTTGACAGAAGCGTTCAGTTGCACATTGTTAAAAATACAAAAAATATGTTGTAAAGTTATTAGATATACATTTAAGTAGGTCTTAAGAGAGAAAAGCCTTGATATTTCATAATGCTAGGAAATTGTCTCAATTTTGAGCAATTTTGAGTTTTCAATCACAACTGTGCATGCTTTCAATTAAAGTTTATATGACTTGTATTAGCTAACCAAATAATATTTAATAAACAACAATTACATTTACACCGTTATAATATTGATTTTTTCGTACCAAATGTTTGATCAGATATCATGTGCCATGCTAAAAAAGATCAGATATACAAATTAATGTCATAATTAAGCCAATAAAAAACACAAACACACATAGAAATGCATATTACATGACAGGGGCATTATTATATAAGACATTTTAAATATATTATCGCAACAAGGCTTTTGTTTTGACAACATAAATATGGACGTGAAAGACCCGGAAGTTTATGTTCGTGCTACGTTCACATCGCGGAAGTAAATTGAGGTTTTGTTTTGGTAAATTGTGTGGTTTCAGGGTGTATTTACCTTTTAATCCCAGTGATAAAGCGGTGTGTTTCACCTTGTAATGGGAGGATTTGGAGTGATGGCTAATGAGGAATCAGTGGATTATTCCGTGCATGAAGCGTGGAACGAAGCGACCAACGTGTACCTGCTTGTTATTTTGGTCAGTTTTGCTCTGCTGATGTACGCTAGAAAGTAAGACAATCTTAATTTATTTGCGGTGGCTCTATAAACATATACATGGATGTGTGGCCTTCATAACAAGCTCGATATGATGCCTTAAATGAACATTCACACCTCAGCATTGTGCTGTTTTATATCCTGGAACTGAAAATAGGAAATTAATAATTGCGATTATCTGTCAGTATTCCATAAACTTTATAAAATTATAATTGACCTGTAAATCAGCAGTGTGGTAAAGTTATTTACAACAAAACATTATATAACATTATATAACAACAAAAAAAATTAAACTGATTGCATAATTAGTTCAAATGCAATTACACTTAATCACATAATTAGTAAATAAACACATTTATGAAAACCTTAAGTCTATGATAAAATGTCTGAAACAAAGTATCCATAAAGGTTGATCTCTCTCTCTCTCTCTCTCTCTCTCTCTCTCTCTCTCTCTCTCTCTCTCTCTATATATATATATATATATATATATATATATA